>OMLF01021903.1:0-13002 GCA_900302615.1 Holocentrus rufus | reverse complement strand
GATGGGTGGGCTTGGGTGGGTTAGCTGGGTGCCTGCTCCACTTCACTGATACACGTCACCCACCTCATTGCCTCTGACACGGTTTGGTTGCTGCAGCAGGTATGGTTTTTGAGCTGCAGATACTTTAAGAGAAGAAGAGGAAGAAGGAGAAGGAGTAGAAGATTTTGCTTAGACCCCTAATAATCATAAGCAGAATTATAGATTGCCCTGTTTTTTATTATGCGTGTGACAAATTTCAGAAATTAGAAGCTTGAGGTGTTAAGTTGAGGATGTGATATAGCTCTCCTTTGTTAGTTACGTCTCACTAAATCTTTCAGATACGCAGCATCTTGCCAAAAACACCGCAGGAATGTATTTTGATCTGGGAAAAAAAAAAAAAAAAACATTACAAGTTTGTTGTAAAGTTAGAGGATGTGTGCGTACTTGTACATGCGCACTCATCCATGCATGTGTGTGTGAAGTCAGAATTGAGTTTGCGTGTATGTGTGTCATCTAGAAACACCCAGGTGGTATATGTGTCTTCATCGGTGTTGTGACAGCTTTCCAGCCTGGTTTTGGCAGGCAGGAGATAGTGCTTCCCTCAGCTCGCGCGGTAATCAAAGAGTAAACATGCTGAAGCAAAAGTGGGTTACCTGGATGTCAAACTGACAAAAAAGTCTCCTTTCCCCATCCCATCAGCCACTTCTCCTAAAGATTTTCCTCATAGATTCACATTAACATTTTGGGGGGGGGGGAAACGCACAAATAAATGCGACGCACATTTGCATATGTCTTTTACATTCAGTGTTTCAAAGAATTCACTGGTGAAATCTGAGACCTTTTTATCCACTAAAGAAATGAGGAGTGGGAACTAAAAATATGATAAATTCAGCTTTTAGTTCGCTGAGTTTTCTGGATGCGTGGGTGTAATGTCATTCCAGTTTAGTCACATAGACTCACGTATAGGAGCACAGAGGAGAGCTCGTTCCTGACTCTCCACTTTTCATGACTCAGGACTTTATCTAAATGACGACCGCTTCAAACTTTGGACTGAGTCTTATATATATAACATCATCACTTATTTCTTGACATGATTTAATTTTCTACACTTTGAACTTTTGACTCACTATAATATACTCATTATAATTTTGTATCTGCACATTCCTACTCTTCACTGATACGACCTCATCCTTACACTAAATGAAAAAATCTAGATCTTTGACCATAGTGTGATTAAGGTATAAACATGGCTGAACTGCTCTTCAATAATCAGACTAAAATTATAATACTCCAGCATTCCTTAATCTATCTACGATCTTATTCATGTTAAAGTAAGAAAAAATATTATTTATATGAACAGTTTTCAAGTTTTTTTTAAATCGAGTTAATATTGGAATATTGCAGAGCGTGCATTGTCAGGGATCACTTGTGGCTGCACACAGCATCAAGAAAGCATAGAAGCTGGTTTAAAGACTATCTGCAGTCAGCAGCTTGTATAAATTACTTTATCAACAATTTTCAATAATCCTTACTGCCCAGATGTCACTGTGGGACAAAAGAGCCATGATGGCGTTATGAGCCAAACCACGGCATCACTCTCCGCTTAGCTTGGTTTGTAAAGCATATGGAAGGCGTGCTGCACTTTGAGTTACTGCTTACTACAGATATTGATAGGTTTCTCCAGTGTATCAAAGGTTATGGAAGGAGCTGATGTTCAGGGCTCAGGGCACCGAATGATCATGTCACCAGCATCCCTGTGATGTGCCCTGATAACTTGACAGCTGCCTTTTTTGGCTTGTTATTGTAGTTTGTAAAAATGTGTTACATTCATAAAGCAGAAGACGGGCACTGCTACCTTTTTTTGGGGAAAACCAGGGCAGAAGGCGAAAGAATGAAAATATTGCCACCGGTAGGGAGGCTTGTATATATATTTTTCATAACATCTTGAAATCAACCAGCTCTGACTCCCAAACAAAAACATGCTGCCCTCAGGTACATGCAGCAGAACTATAATCTCAATATGCTTCCCTAGACTAGTTGCAATGGTTAAGAAGACTGGCTTAAATTTGCTTTGTGTCAATAAAAAAACAAAACAAAAAAACATTATTTTAATTTCATCAGAATTCAAAACAAACTTAATTGAAGATCGCTGACATGTACTTCTAAGAGCTGATTCATGTGTTCACCTCTAAGAGCATCAGCCTGGTAGCTAATTACACTGACATATGATTACTCCATGTATGCATCCCACCACATCTCGTTTTATCAGCTGCCTTGGCTCCAGGGAGGACCGAGGAGAACAGATGGGCACAGGGGTCTCCAGAGAACAAATTCTACAGCTGACAATGATTTGATGGCAGCCGAAATCCTGGGAGACGCGTCTGCTGAGCTCGCTCATTAACAAACACTTTTTCCTCTTTCCTCCTCATATCGTACCGTTGATGTAACCCGGGTTCAATCCCATCACTGATGGAACTTGTCCCAACATTTCGTATGGTCTAGGCCTGCGCTTAACATGACTGTACTGGATCACTGGATTTTATTCACTTGATTTAGCCTGATCTTGTGACCCAGCAAGTCAGGTTTGAGTACTAGCAGATGCTGGTACAGAGTGCCACTGTAGGCATTTCACATCTCGCACCATTATTACCTAATCTATCAACGTTCATTTTGTGCTTTTGCTCTGGTGTCATCTGAAAATCAAGCCCCCAGTGACAGTGATAGCAGACAAAAGAATATAATTACTTACTCACTCTTTTCCATATAGCCTTTGATCCATTATGTCTTTTCTGACAGAGAAGAGACAGCGACATAATTAACGGCTTTGTGTGGAGTATACAATCTGTGCTGCAATCACACTGGCAACCTGACAGCTCACTCTAATGCAAGCGTACTCCACACAGGGGGCTCAATGAATAAGTAAAACCCTAGAAAACAATCCTCACTCTCTCTTTCGCACTCTTTTTTTTTGGCGTCTCTTTCTCCCTGCGATAGTTTTACCACAGAACATATGGGAATGGAAGAGGGAATCCATTATTAAATGAATTTATGAATAAATTACTACTGTGGCCATTGATGTTGAGAAAGGTTTAGAGCACTGAACGAGTAAATGTAGTTTAAACAATGTTGTTTTGTCATTCTATTAAACGTCTGGCAGGGAAATAGAATGCGACTCAATAAAAATGTTAATATCTTGCAAATGAATAAAGGCATGGCTTCGAGCAAATTTATTAATATCATTACTTATCTGTCATTATGCACAAGGTGGATTATGGATGAGGATGTCATTACTGGGGCTTATCTTTTTGCTTCTTGACTGGATGGCATCTGTTTCATTTTGCATTGTTCATCATTAGTTTAATAGCCCAGATTGTCTAGGACTGAGGCTCCCGCAGCGGGGCACCATGGGGTGCGATGTTTTCCACGAGACCTTCGGGTCAAGTCGTAATTCAAAGCAAGATGTGCGATATGAGAATATATCACCATCGCGCCCGCTGATTATGGCACTTTTCTATCGCGCAGCCCCAACTTTCCGCCTTACAGTGGAGATTAAGAGGCTTCTGAGGTTCCAAGTTCAGCTTTAAGGCATCGTGGAAACCTTGAACAGTTCAAAGCCTTATCTATCATTTCAAAGGACCCTTTCTACCAAAACAGGAAGGTGATACTGGTGTTAACTTCTGTCTTTATCAGTGTGATTCATCGGGCTGCATCAGCTTCACTTTCCCTCTCCCCCTAGAGATTTAAATCGACATGATGGAAAGAGATGGTCCGTGTAGTCTCTGGTGCCTCATAATGACTTACTCATAACATTATCATTGAATATGGCAAAAGAAATAGATACTGGAGCATCGCTGTGGGTATTAAAGCTTTAAAAGGGTACATCTACAATCACAAAAGGGAGGTCAAATAAAACACGCCATCAGAAAATGGTCATTGGTCCCTTGACATTTACAATTCATGACTGCGATACACGTGTTCAGTGCTTTTTCATGTCTCCCAGCCTCCTTGCATATATCAGAAAGGAAAGGTCTCTAATGGCTCGCTGAAAAATGCAAGAAACTTTATCCCGCACCTCGACTCCCACTCCCGCCACTCGCTGTTCTCCGGCTTTATGCAGGGAGGAGGTGCCAGTTGTGGACACGCGGCGTGATCCAAAGCAGGGCACAGGAGCCTGTCCTCCATTTTAGGTCCCAGCGGAGGTCTTCAAACGTTACTTTTAACTGCCCTAGTAATGCAATCTAAGTGGATTGTGAGTATGTGATCTGGCCAGGAGGCGCTGCAGTAAAATGGGAATGTGATCAAGGTAGCATGAATAATAAACAAGAGAACAAGGCTGTGATAATGGATGGATTGAAGTCAGATTTAGGGGTCGTCTGCCGGCCGTCTGACACTTTGCTGCTTTAATAGAACAATAAATATTTAGTCATAAAACATATCTGTTATGTTCACCCAGTCCCCCAAGACACAAGAATATATCTAATTTCTGCCAAGCATAGCAGATAAAATCCCCCACTGCACTGAGCTGTACATTACTAATGAACAATTTCCCCCATTTTACTTCTTAATCACTTCAGTGTGGCAGTGGATGTGCCAAAGATGCCTGATGAATCTTTAAAGAAAAAGGGGGGAAAAAATAACAAAACAAGAAGAATTGCAATCTTTCAAGGCTGGATACACTAATTTGTCAAGCTTAGATGGACACAGCACAAGTGTGTCAACAAAAACTCTCCGCTGTTGTCACACAAGTGACGCCTCACTTCAAATAACCAAGCAAATGAGCGCGAGAGCAAGCGAGCGGGGCGTCTTCAGCACCTTGTGGCACATTCCTCTGCACACAGTGTCCCAGATTCCACCTTATATAACCTGATTATTTGTGCGCACACCACACAAATACACATGACAAACCGAAATAAAAAAGGCACATTCATTGCTCAGTGTCTCAGGTATATTGCATGCTGCTCCGCTGAAGAGTACCTATACGCTGTAAAGCTTTTGCTTGTCTCAGCATAAGAATGTGTGAAGTGAAGGGACGGACTGCTGAGCAAAGCGGGCTGAGCGGCGACGGAGGGGGAATTGCATCATCAGATGTCCATCTAGGTATTACGTGAGTAATGGCTACCACATAGCCCCTGACAGAGGCCCTTCTCTCTCCTCATTAGGGGTCCTATTGGACTTTAATTAAGAGGTTAGGGCCACTATAAACTCCTTGGTAGACCCTACCATCAGAGGCAATAAAGCCTCAATTACATGGCCTTGATTGACTGCAGCTTGAATCCCTCGGCCACAACCACCATCTCACTCTCTTTATTCTTCTCCCTCCTCTCACACTTCATATATACTACCATATATACTATATATACTACCAGTTTCTGAGTGGCTCTCCAGCACTATTGCTATGTAATTAGCTATGAAACGCAAAAAACACATTCCCATAAACCCTTTCTGCATTTGGGGATAACAAACATACCAAACAACCACACAGACAGAAACACAAACACATATGTGTATAAAAAAAGGTTTTGCCATTCCAACATGAGGATTATATGCACAGCCAAAATGCTGGACTCATGTTGATAATGTATACATGTAGGTAATCCTGTTTTGGTTGAGGGTTTGACAAGCTGGTCTGTGAGGCCTGCAGCGGAGGGAGGACAGAGAAAAGTCCAGAAGTTCACCAAAAGTTTACCAGTTTGAATCCTTGGGAAAACATAGGTAGGGAAAATGAACAAGTAACAGCCTCCCTTCCCTCAGCAACATGCTGTTGTTTGGTCGTTGAGCTTGTCAGCTCACAGGTGTCAGTGTGTGAGTGTGTGTGAAGCAGGACACGGCTGGAGCAGAGTAAGTGTGCAAGTGTCATTCCGCTTTCCCCGGATGAAAAAAAAAAAAAATGAAATGATTCCTTGTAAGCTTGCTAGTGCTAAGTGTGACTGGTCAGAGGAGACAGAAACAAGGTGTCGGTGTAATGTTGAACAGCAGCGCATTTCATAGTGGATTTCCAGAAAGAAGCGCAAATACAGTTGTCATAAGTTGTGCGTTGGACTATGCAAGAGGCGTTTTAGTAGGCCCACTTATCACATACTGAACTTTTTGCAAAACAAATGAAGTACAGTCTACCTGTACAGTAATAATTGTAAAGTAATTATAATACCTTTGACCATGAGTCCATGCATTTTTAGCATGGTTAGAGGGAAAGGTTAAAGGCAAAGATTCTTTATACATTTAAACCAGGAACAACAAGAACAACAACAACAAAAAACTTTACTGTCTTTACAATCAGTACGATCTTTCAACTTTTATGTCTTGTCCCATTTCCACCTCAGTATTAGTTTACTTTTACTTACTCCTTACACCAGGGTGCAGAGAGATGAGATATACAGCACTGCAAGCTGCTGTATCTTGACTGGTATTCCACTAAATAATTTTCTATCAAAATTGGCAGCGTCTCTTTCTTTATCTAATGCCAACTAGTCACTGTAAACACTGTACAGACACAGACTTTGGTGCTACAATGTAAGACTACTGAGTCAGAAACGGGACTTTTTCTGCTAAGGGCTTTGATGAGAAAATGTGTGGGAGCCGAGCAAATCTATAAATGCTCATGATTAAAAGTGGCAGTGGCAGTCCACGGGAAATTAGAAGTCTGCTATAATCACAAGGCAGAAGTAAATTAATACTATTTTGATTGTCCCTGACAATCTTTCTAATGGGAACCCAGAGGACACTGGTGGCATACAAAGTAACAGCAAAGTTACAGAGGTCAAGGTGAGGCCGCCACTTAATATTAAAAACATGAGAGAGTGATCCATGGTGAACTGTTCTGACCTGTGTGGTTCCTGTTTATGCAGCTTGTCATATGTGCCTCTGTGTGTGTGAGTGTGTGTGTGTGCACATGCATGCCTGTGTTCGTGCATGTGCGTGTGTGTAGGCAAACAGTAGAGATAGAGAGTGTATTTAACCTGGTTTATTCAAATCCTAGCGTGTAGGTATAGCGAGTTTACTTGTGTGTGTATATGTGTGTGTGTGGGTAGTTATGCATGTGTTCGCGCGTGTGTGCGTGTGTCACAAAGTGTGCGAGTCAGCAAAACTGTGCGTGGTTGTCTGCACATGTTTTCCCATTAATGAATGTGTTCGCCAAATACCCAGGATTATGGCTAATCCTGGACATCGACTGATCCCACAAAGCAACGTGAGAGGGCTAAATGTCAAAAAATTATCATTTGAATTAAACTTAATTCGCAGCCAGCTCTTCTTTAATTAGAGATTGTGTGGCATTTCTGCTGTATTAGATAGCGCGCGGCGGAAAGGCGCAGGAAAGATGAGAGGGAGGGGATGACATGCAACACAGAAACCAGGATGCCCCCAGGATCGATAACAATTTCCCTCTGCTATACATAAACATCAGACCACAGCTTAATCCCCGCGCTTTACTGGAATCCATCAAAGCTAATCAAACACAGATTTTTTTTTTTTCACACAGTTAACCACCCCTGTTTCATTTGACAAAAATTAGAATATTCATTAGATGAAAATCTCTTTAACCCAATCAATGGTCTCTGAGCTGAAGGGATTTCCATATGTCTGAGTCAGATTCCATTACATACAAATGATCCAGGTGCACGAGATTTGTGGTTTCTACCTCGGTGTGAATCAATGGACCGGCTCCTCTAGCGGGTTTAGCTGCTTGTTAGCAGCCCTGAAACAGCTGTTTTAACTTGTGTCTTGCGATGTTACACCCATTCCGCCTCTTCCAGTGTTTCGGCCCAATCTCACCTTTATTGTGGGCTTAACAATTTAGCGTGCTCAGGTGAGTGAACACAGCCCCGCAACCACTTAGGCTTTTCAATCTCGCAGTGACACGGTCAAATCAGGAGAGTGCACAAGATTAAATCGATGCCTGGCCAGTTGACTGCTTGACGCAGCATTTTCTTCCAAACCATTTCCTTTGCCGGGCCATCTATCACTCACGGCGCAGGCTGCCTTCTTCTTTTGTTTCCTCTGCGCTCCCCCCCCTGCTTCCTGCCGCTCACAGCAGGCCTTGTTTTTCCTGAGATGAGACACACTCACCATCGCGGAGTTCATATCTGTTTCAGCTGATTGGTTTACTAAGTGCGTGGCGGTGGAGGCGGAGGCAGGGAAGACAGACGGAGGTGACACTGCCAACACACTATGTGCTGGGGAAAAAAAAAAAATCTAATTTACAGTTCGGCCCACAGGTCAGTTCACCAGGCCAGGTCCAAACATCAATCACACAAATCGGCTTTAGGTCACCGGCAATCCACTCTCAAACTCTGCCTTGTGCCTGCTGCCATGCCAGCTGAGTGACTAAATTGTGCTGAAAGGTGAAAATGGACAAGATAGAGAGTAGACAAATTCTCCCCTGATCCTCTTGAAGTTCAAACCATTTGAGCATGAAAGTAAATGATATGCTAGTGTGCATGCATGGATAGATGCCTGTGACAGGCCTGAGGGAATTTCAAACCAGTCTGAATGCTAAACTAGTTTCCAAATTAAAAAGTAAGCCACCGCTTTAAGCCTACAGGTGTCAACAACCTGCATTCCCTTGAACAGCACAAACATTCACAAACATCTTCTATTCATCAATGTCCTAATGAAGACACCCAGAGGATGTTGAGCTTCATAAAGGCGAATGTGAAAAGGAGATCCATCTACAGGGTGTTAAAACTACCTAACATGACCAGGAACACCACAACCGCGTTGCAAAAATAATGGTCAAAGCTGTGGACAAACGGCAGAGGAAATTGCTTTTGTTTTGCTGTTGGCCATTTCCTTCTAATGGGAATCAATTTAACAGCTGCTGGATGGTACGTTCTTCTTGGATTCGTCATATCAGCAACCACAAAATGCTGACTTTTAAGAGTTGGTGCCTGAGGGCACTTGAAATAATTTTAAGAAATGTGAAATCTTTGAAACCTACGGGAGCCTTTAGACTCCATGGCTAAGCTTATTTTCTAAATACACTGTGAAGTTCCCAGTCCCAGCAGTATAGGGTACACACATGCACGCCTGTCATTATTGAGGCTCCTTCAGCAAAGCAAGCGAGTGAGACCGTCAGATGTCTGCATCTCCATTCTCTCGTCAAACAGGGCAATTAGGACTATTGAGTTGAGTGTGTCACTTCAGCTGTCTCATTGACCTTTTGCTGGCTCTGCCGGTGTCGGCTCATACCGCTGTGCAATATCGTTATTAGAACAACCTGACTGCAGCTCGTCTACGTGTGTGCTTCACTTTTCTTTTGCACGGCTTAGGTCTTCTGAGCTGCTGCATATAGCAGCGGCTCAGATACTTAAGAGCCCAATCTCTAAGCGATGTAGAGTAGAGGTCTTCACGGGTTCAGATCCAAGTTTTATCCACATCAATTGGGTCTGGGTCGGGTCCCGTTCCATTCCATTATGTGGAATACCTGAGTGGAGCTGAGAAGACCCAGCCATGATCACACAGCTGATCATAATGGAGGTGCTGTGTGTGTGTGTGGTGTAGTGTAACTTGCAACATTGTAACATTATAGCACAGATGATAGCAAATTAGCAATGCTAACGTTAGCAGCCGCGGGAACGAATGAGCACTTGTTATTACAGTTCAAACAGTCGAAGGTATCTTTATTAGATGCAACAAAACTGCAGAGCTGATTCTAAACGAGTGGCATTTGTCATCCGTCACCGTGACAACGAGTGGACTTTGAATCTGAAGTAAGGAGTGGATTAGCCATGCTGTTTCAATCAGCAAGAGAGGAAGAATGGAAAACCTGGATGTGTTTTGCCAACTTTCTTGGTAAGGAGGATGGATTATATGCATCATGACCTTACTGACATTACATTAGATAAACTTGTATATCAGCATTAACCTGTTAATAGGAATCAGCTGTGAAATCGGTCAGGTCTGGTTTGGTTCAGGATGGTACTCTTTGTTTTTTTTCCAGTTCAGGCAAGAATTTATGAAGATCTCTGTAGAGCAGCTCCATCATCATTGCTCCAGCTCTCTGTTATGGATTTGTATGCAATAGTGTGCAGCTGTTATGAAGATGATGACTTTATTGACCCCAACTGGAACTTCATTTAATATCCGCAGGCACTCAGCTTAGGGGCGTTTTCTCATATATGGTGTTGAAAAAGTCTGTACCTGAGTCCGCTTAAAATGACATGAAAGTTCACTTCAGACTGCTATAATTGCAAGCGAACTTTTTGATATTTACATTATGAATGGTAGGTGGCCACAGTGCGTCTCGGCTGTCAAAAATAGCCTATAGGTAAAGCAGTTTGAAATGTCAGCAGGTAGGCCATGCTGTTTACATTCTGATCTGATCCGTTGGAAAACTTGGCTCTGCTGTTTCTGATTCTCCCTCAGCGGAGTCTGCAGAGCCGGTATGAAACTCATAAAAATTTAACTCTGTACCATGGCATACACTCACATACGCCATGTCTCAAATAAACGTTAAATGCCACGGAGATGTACTGCTCTGTATATATATATATATATGAAAGAAGAGGAACTTATTGACCACACACACCACAAAGCCTCTATCTGAAATATGTTGTGTCAATGTCATGATTTCATTGGTTTGGTTCAGACTTAATTGAAATGCTTTCACACAACAGCTGGCCTGCACCACAATTTTTTTAACAAGCGGACTAGGAAGCCCAATTTTTGGCAAACCTTTTTGAAAATGCTGGTGCGCACCAGAGCTCACTTTGAGTATTTACACCTGCCAAAATTGTCCAAACTTTGCAAAAGGTTCAGAAAGTCCAGACCAAAGCCTGTGATTGTGAAAGTAGTGAATGCATGTGAGCCAAGGAGCCTCGGGAACAGCTCATACATTCCAGTTACTTTTAGCTAACAAGGGCTGTCGATCACTGCAGTTTGTCCACTTAGAGTCAACTAGCGCTACATTTGCCTGCATTTCCTTTCTGTATCTTGCAAATTGGTCAGAAAATTGCGATACCACTGGAACCCCTGCTAAGATTGAAAATAAATCACAGAACGATTTTGTTATGACAGAGAAAATAATATTACTTATAGCTGCCTGTCCTGACATCCCCTCACAAAACCAAGAAAGACCATCCGCTATTAGACTCAACTTAGAGGCAAGTGCAGCGGGTGCAGGAGGGGAAGGGGCGTCCTCAGAGCAAACAGCCGACTAAAGGTCCGCGCAGGCCTGGTTTTATTTTATCCCGCTCCCACAAGATTGCAGCGCGCTCCTGCACAACGCTCGGCTTGCTCGTCCTGCATCCCACCCACACGAAAGTTTGTCCCACTCCCACTCGCAGAATCCCTCGGAAATGCACTCTATACATTTGCTTTTAAATTAACTCGATTGAGAGAGAGAAAAAGAGAGAGAGAGCTTTAAAAATAACATTTACTACAACTTCTTACATAGTTCATAAAGCATTAAGACCCGAACCAAAAAACATCTTCCGAATAAAAAAGGCTTCACTTATGCATCCTACCACATAACTATATTCATACAAAGATGCATATATATGTATATGTGCATACGCCCTTGCCTAAATGCTAAAAGGAGAACACTTATAATGAAAAGACAGAAAGAGAGAGACGGCTTTTACTCCATTCAATTATTATCATTAGGCTATTTTGCAGGATTTCTCCACAGCCTTTTTGTCCTGTTGCTGCACTGGCTGCTTCACTGCCACTCTCTCCACCTTCCAAATTAGTCCCATGTCACTAACTGTTGTGTCAGGTCCCGCATGCCCTGCAGGCGTCCCACAGCAATGCAGGCCTGTACAGCCAACAAAAGACCCGCTCTCAACATTAACGGTGGACTGGGGGCTTTAAAACCCACGTTGCCGAGTTGATTTCCGTTGGTTCTAAACACCTAATCCAGCTTTAATTTATAGTCCCTGTGGCCAACCTGGTTTTGTCCAGTCTGACCAGCAGCTCACTCAGACCTATATTGTGGGGCTGTCTGGCTCCAAGTACTGTTTCAGGCCTCTTATTCTTTCGTAGTTTCTGCTGCAGTCACACTAGAAAGCTTTTTACAATTCAAATCAACATATTGCATCACGCACATAACACCAGATTTCCAACACCAGATTTTCTCTCAGCCATAAATATGCAATTAAACAAGGATGGGCCATCACACATTCATAAAACTGAGATTATCCCGCTGACTCCTGATAGATCACTGACATCAGGAGCGCTAATCTCCGACTTGACACCAATAAGAACAGTAATCGAGACAGACAGCCAGACTCCGCTTGCCTCGCCTCACCACACTGTCGACTTGTACTGGCCGTACTGCCTGTGATCCCACATACCACCGGACCGCTGCAGGACCTGGTTCAGATCATTCGGTCGGTATTCCAGATCATCTTTGCTGATCATTGATCGCAACCAAGCCTTTGACTGAGATTTCCTCTGATGGTTGGGATGGGCAAACGAATAAACGGGCAGGAACAGAAGAATAGAAGAGGATGAATGAAAAGGTCAGAAGGGCAAATTATTCACTGAGAAATGTGTGTAGATGCCGGCAGAGTTCTCCATTAGACCAACACAGAAACAGGCATGACACAACAAATCAACATGAGGCTATAATTGTACCTGGGTAGAAAGCAGCTGCATAAAATATTCATATACTGAGTCACTGAGAGCTATTGAAGACGTAAATGTGTGTATTTTTATTTTTTAGATCCTAATTCCAGGCGCAATAAATTGGAATTGAATGAAACCACGGCGAGGTAGAGACTCATAATAGAAATGTTGGTGAATGAGCACAATGCAACCCGAGTGAGGTGTTAATGTATCTGTGTTTGTGTGTGCGTGTGTGTGTGTGTTTGCGCCTCTATTTGTGGGCCGCTGTCTCTGTGCCGTGACAGTAGGCAGAATAAGAGAGTGTTTTATGGCGTCTCATTGAGACACCCTTGACGGTGACACCTCTTCTATACTATTCCTGTCGCCGGCTCCTTAGCTCTCTCACTTTCGCTGCTTCTCGGCTCTATTTCTTTCTCGCTCTCTCCTGGTCTCTCTAAATCACCCTCCCCTTTTTTGCAC
>OMLF01021901.1:0-11019 GCA_900302615.1 Holocentrus rufus | reverse complement strand
TACCCATCGCATGCTTTTATAGTCAAAACAACTGGATTGGAAACACAGTTTACAAAGAGAATATATAACGTCTATTTTTGTGAAGGATCGCGGTTACAGCAATGATGAGTAAAAATAAAACAAAAAAATATAACTTGTAGATTTCAGTAGTTTCTTAAAAAGTCCTGAAGTTGTTTTATTATTAACAGAGGCTGGTTTTTAAACTTCTATGCAATTGTATAAAAAAAAGAGTGGGTTAAAAAAACAGAGAAAGATGAGATACAAATAAGTGTGTTCGACGTGATCGTATATTTGCCATCTCTTTGTAATTGGGGAAAAAAAATATATAATGCATTTCAGACATTTGTATCGAAAAAGAATGATTGTAATCATAAGGGTGCTTTCTAAGAGGAAAATGTCTTTCTACAACAGAGTATACTACTGTCAAGGCAATGCAGGCATCCTGGATCTTTACAGTATGTTGTCTGTGAGACTGTGTGTGTGTATGATGTGTGTGCGTGCGTGTACGTGTGTGTGTGTGTGGTGGTGCCTAATTTCCATGTTACATGACAGCTTTGTTTCTTTTTTTTTGTTTTTTTTGGTTTCGCTTTGGCTGACAAACCTCATGTTAAATTTGAATTATTCATTTATCTGCTCATCCGTCCATCTCTCCATCCATCCATCCATCCATCCATCCACCTCCCCATGACTAACATCTCTCTGTGTTTGTTTTCAACACAAAGTGCTATGTGCATAAGCAGGACGTTGTAAAAGGCCCGATCCAGTACTGATACAAGTCAGACAATCACTTTGAATTTAAGACACATTTTGGGAAATAAACCAGAAATAATTGCTATGTATTGCTTATTTTATTTTCCATTTTTTTCCCCTCTTAGCTATTAACTATTTTGGCAAGCAACCAGACATTATTTTGATGCCCTTTTTTGAAAATCAAATAGATAAATGATAACATTGAAAACAGCTGACAATAACAGTTGCAGGGTGAAAAAAATGAAGAAAGTTTCCTTCCCTCATAATTCAAATTCTAAATTCAAAATCCCACAGTGAGGCTTTTTATGTCTTTCACACACAACTCAAACAAAATGCGCACTACCACTTAAAGTTTGAAAGAAATCGTCTGTGGACATTTGTTTGCCCATATGATGCTTCCAACTGTGCAAGCCACTTCGTCATTTTCTGGCGAAGACAAGCTTGAAAGTCAATATGTGTAGCACCATCCAGATCTCGTTAACATAGTTTTGTGGTGTTTAGAGGATGCATGGGATCCAAACAAGTAGACAAATTATTATTTCAATGTAAGTTATTGCTTCTGTTTACCACAAAGAATTCTCCATTGAAACCCACACCAATAAAATTCTGGGTTAGCTTGTCTTCAAAGCAGGGTGACCCACCCATCCTTCTCAATGGAAGGAGGAATTCTGGGATATATTATTGACATTAAATTAAGAATTTATGTGCCCGAACATTATTGAGACACTAAATGAAAAATAAAAAAAAGTGCAAAATCAAATTTCATTGCAGGCTTTACCAACTTTTAATGCAGCTCTGGTCCATGCAGTGGGTCAATATCTGATCTTTGACAGGACAGTCTTGACAAACTGACACATTGGGTCCAGATCTAGTTAGCAGCAAGACTTCCCAGTTAATCCTACAATTTGTGGACAGTTCAACTGTTAAAATTCCCCTAATCTGAAGCTTCAACCAAGCCAATAACATGTCGAGGACTGGCGTTGGTCCTCAGTTCTGCATCGGGCCTTACAAGTTCAACTTATCGATGTGACTTTGCACTCATTCAGAAAGGTCGGAATGAATTTACTGGAGCGCAGTGTGGCGATTCAAAAACACTCAGCGAGAAAAAAATAAAATAGTATCTTCTTGCTTCTTGCTCTGGCACAGATGTTAAGTTTTTAGAAGGCAGGCTCTTGCTTTTAATCAGCAAGAACCTCACCAAGTCTGTATCTGTGGTTGGGGCCCAGTCAGGACACATAGTGTATAATATGTAATGATGAATAGCAATTTCTCCCTGTCAAGAGTACTGTAAGAGGAGCTTCTAGAAGTTAAAGAATGTGATTTTTAATTTGAATCCAAGCACTACAGTGTTACAAGGCTGCTAGCTTGAATCTTGAGATTATTTTTTTGGACAAATTCTTCATTTTGAACAAGATTATGACTGATTATGAACATTTGAGTTCTAGGAAGCCCAGTAATGCAAGCTCTACCTCGTTTGAATTGTCAGAGTCCCACTTTGGAGGCAATTACTCTACTGTACTCAAATCCCATAGTTCGCACAGATTGTTTAAATGGTCTTTTATTAATGGATTACTGCTGGCTGATTGTTCAATGTCAGATTTCCTAATTGCTCCGTACATGTCCTCTCCACACTGAGGTCCTGCTGCAGGAGCCTCAAATCTGAATGTTCAGACACATACACTGCATTTCTCATCTCTCTATAGCAGAGATTTTATATAACCAAGTATAAAAATGATAATTTTACAGAAATCTGAATCAGTGTGCACTACTGTCATAACTGGGACATACTAGATATTTGTTTTCTGTTTGTGGAGGATGCATTCATTTTAGCGGTGTGTTACATTTGCATTTGTCCTTGGTTCAGAGGTATTTTGTTTTGTGCTGTGTGAGGTGTTATGATATTAGCATGTGTGACTAAATAAAAACCCATCATTATTTAATGTATAACCACTCAGAGAAGGTATTCACCGCGATGGGCGTAGTTGCATCGCGGCATATACACACGTGTGTTTTCGCAACATATTCTTGCAGCATGATCCAAGAGATTTTGTTTTGATCCATACACTGAATTTGATTAAGTTTGTAATTTCTAACGTTTGTGTTTCATTCTCCCATCATTTTTCCAATAACGCGTCAATACTTCACAACATATCAGATTCCACCAAATATATGCCTTACTACTGTATTATAAAATGCTTTACTGTATATCAATAAAGCACGCAGTTATGTTGAATTGATTTGCCTCTTTTATTGATGACTGATTTGCTTTAGTGCTGATTTTATCATCAGAATTCTAATAGCTTTTAATTGCAATAATGAATAAATAATAAATTAATACAGCACAAATGTACAGTTTGGGTGAAAGTAGTCCAAATGTATATTAATTGAGTTGCATTTCCAGCCTGGTGAATCTCCAGTCATTATTTTCAACATGCATTTAGACAAAGGAGAGCAAACTGAGAAACTAATTTACATACGTGCCCGAACTCTAATTTACATATGGGCCTGACATACAAAGTAAACAAAAGTCATGTAAATGAATAATGCAAAGACAACAGGACGATGCGGTGTAGTTTCACATTATGTAACTCTTGTAAACTCGTGCATTCCCTAAGAAACACGTGAATCCAATAACAGCGACTGCGTTCATCCCCAGTAACATTGAAAATGTTCCATTTGTGAACAATTGCAGTAATATTGTGTCCTTTTCTACACATTTCTTGATGATGCACCCTGCAGGAATCGTAGTGTGATGTACTCTCAATAGTTTGTGAAATATGCATTCAAATTAGTTTGCAGACTCAGAATGTGATCATTTACTTTTTATATTCACATAAAAAATTCCATCCATTTACAATCCAATCTGTTATGATAGCGCCAAAGATAAAGAGGATTAGTCTCGCTTTACAATGTGTGATCATTATTGTGTTCAAAGAAAGCTTATGAGAAGTTGTTTTCATGCCTTACTAGAATGAGTCTGAATAGCTATGTACAAGCAGCTTTGCCTAATTTATAATGCCACAGTTTCTTTGTATAGTTTGGTTCAGGCAAAAAACAACAACAATCAGACAAAGCATTGCTTTGGATTTCCCTGAAACCACTGACAAGCAAAACCTTTGATTCAGGAAAGGATTTGAGTTATTGTTAGATTTTTTTTGGTTCTTAGGAAATGACAAAAAGCTCTTGGTATGTGCCAGAATGAGTCAGAATGAAATTTTCTTGACGTAGAACTTGAACTGGTATTCCTCAGTGGTCCTATTTTCAGGGCACTCCAAAAGTATATTAAAAAGCCTTTATTCTATGTAGCTAAACATTTATAATAGCCCAACGAATCCCCTCTTTTAAAGATATGCTTGAGAACCCTTTGTCCAAAGCATTTTGCACATCAAAAGCTCTGCAGCGTTCCAGCCCTATCTAGTTTCCTCAGTAAACTGTTTTTGGCGCTCAGTTGTTCTTAATGTCACCTCCAGCTCTACTGGTGTTTGGGTCTGAGGCTCCACGGACACATTCCTGTCAGAGTCCGTCTAAATGACCTCATCCTGTAGGCGTAAAGGAGCGGGTTGAGGGCCGAGTTGGCATGGGAAAGCAATATGGCCACCAGGGTGACTGACATGGGCACCGGGCATTGTGGGCAGAGCAACAGGACACAATTGATGCAGTGGATTGGCATCCAGCACACCATGAAGAGAAAGAGGACCAGGAAGAGAGAGGTGGCCTTGCGGAGTTCCTGACGGGTGCGTACACTGGTTTTGGCATCATCAGACGTTCCTGGACGGGTACTAACAGGCGCAGAGTTTGAAGTAGAGCTACCAGAGCCAGCTGACCCGATCCTGCTGTCTAGCTTTGTAAAAACAGTGGTAATCTCAGTTTGAGAAGCAGACCCAACTGCTTCCCCAGTCCCAGTTGAAGCTCCAACCCCATCCCCTACCCCAGTCTCTGATGCCCTGTTTAAAACTTCAGTCTTAGATGTTCTCTCTTTGGCTTCTCTACCACTTCCTGTCTCTGTCCCCACGTTGGCCCCATCTCCTGTAGCTCCCCCAGCGTCTGAGCCCTGGACCACAGTGTCCTCCGTCCCAAACCCTGTCCCAGTGCTCCCACTACCAGCAGGTGGCCCTTCCTGCAGCCTGGCCTCGGATGCGGTTCCTCTGGCCACAGCGATACGTCTGAGCTGGCGGCGAACGGTGAGGAAGATGTGGGCGTAGATGACGAACATGGCCACCAGTGGCACCAGGAGGCAGCAGAAGAAGTTGAAGTAGACCATGTAGGTCATGTCGACCACACAGGTGAAGATGCAGTACCTGGAAGGACAGGAGGAGGCAAGAAAGGGGACAAGGTACTGTCATGGTTTTGGTTTTACTTCTGTCCTTGTTGTTCTTTCATTCTTTCTTTCAGCCACTCTCTCACCCATCCATCTGTCACCCCCCAAAACATCTTACCCAGCACCTGTAGGCTGTTTGTGCCAGTCCATGAGTGGCACAGACCCAGAGATCGCAGCCAGGCTCCAGGTAACCATCAGGGCCAGTCGGGCGTTCCTGGGGCTCATGATGCGCTGGTACTGGAAGGGCAGGAGGATCGCCACGTAGCGCTCTGCCGCTACCGCCAACAGGCTCAGGATGGAGCTCTGTGAGAGAGGAGGACGCTTAGAAACACAAGGTATCAAACAACATCAGACCTCTTAAAGATGCTAAATGTGGCATTTTAAACATCTAACACCAAAGAATTCATTGAGAAACTTTGGCATAAACAAAGCAGACCATAGTTAAGATAAGACTCAGGTTGGCTATAAGTGCTCTAACATTGCTGCAGAACTTAGATTAAAAAAATGATTAAACTCCAAACCCAAATCCATGCAAAGCCTGACCTCTAATGGTGAAAAGTAGAGTGTCTGGTCTTTGGTGGCAGGTGATGTCAGCATCTGTTGTTCTCCATGGATGGTAACATCACTTGCCACGTATGACCAGACACCCTAAACTAGAGGTCAGGCTTTGCAAAGATTTGGGTTTGGGGTTAATTACCCTTTAGTGGTCTCGTTTGTTTACTGTAACTACACCAATGTCTCAGAATTAATGTAGTTATGATCTGAGGATTTTACAATGTCCAGGCCCTCCAGCAATATAAAGATTAGTCCAGTTTCATTGGTATTTCAGTCTGTTTAACAATGATTGTATAAGCACAAGTACTTTTATGATCGTTTTGACTCTCCAGTATTATTTATTCACCTATGTATAGACAGTTTTTATTCCTGTATATTGATCCCTGTAAGATAATTCACTTTATCTTGTGAAATCATGTCTTCCAGGGACTAGATTCCTGGGTGTTGGGACAAAGTGACATTTAAATGGGAGTGTGGTCTGGCATTTATCTTTATTGGGATCCTTGGTCCAAGAGACAATTCTAATTTTCCATGGCTTTGACTTTTAGGAGCAGCTCCAGATTTTACATCCTGAGCCTCATCGCAGATTCTGTCAAATCGACACTCCTGCCAAGCATAAATCCGCCTGCAGTAAGTTCCCGACTCTTGTAGCCTCCCGAGCCTCTGGGGAAATGTTCCCACCTGTGTGAGCACCATCAGGATGCTGAGCAGCACCAGGCACAGCGGCAGGTTGTCGCGAGGCTGACCCAGGTCTGTCAGCACGGCACAGGGAATGGCCACCAAGCCCACCAGGATGTCCGCCACCGCCAACGACACCTTCTCACACACACACACACATATGCATACACAGAACAGACAATATTTTTTTGCTCATTGACTCCCTTTCCATCTTGTCATTTCCCATCCAAACCTTGCATTTTTAGATTTTGTGTGAGTCATATATAAATATATATTTTGTGTTTTGTAAGCTTGTCATTATTTCAATGTCTGGTTGTTTCTGCAGTAAAAAAAAGACTATAAAATCATAAGAATCAATAAAATGACAGCTATGCTTGTCAGTTCATTGTAGCCTGTGTGTATTTGTACAAGGAATGGCACAGATATGACAGTTTGTGATTAAAGCCATGAACCTGCTCCTCTCCTCACCAGGAAGTAGTTGGTGACAGTGCGGAGCCTCCTGTTCTTGGTCACGGCCAGGCAGACCAGGACGTTGCCTGTGATGGCCAGCAGGGCGATGAGGAGCTCGCCGGCGATGTAGGGCCCTCTAAGGCGGGGTTGGTACCCATAAGGCATGGAGGCCAGACAGCCACCCGGAGTCACATTCATGATGAGGGGGAGAGACGGGGGCTTCCACAGTCATGGAAAACCTGGAGAAACGCAGTGGATTTGGAAATTAGGTTTTCCAAAATTCACCTAAAAAATGGATCTGGCTGAAAATAGACACTGGTACAATCAAGCTTATTCAACTGTTACGTTTATTATAAATCAGTCTGGATAGGAGTACCAGCTAAAATGTAATGTAACATGGAAGAGTCACAGACTTTTAGCATTAAAAATGTGTTAAGGGACATGCACTGAGATGGTTATTTGAAGCCAATACCAATAATTGATATCTTCCAACCCATAATGGAAAATGCCAATACTGATACAATCATGCATTCTTTAAATAAATGTAATGCAAATGTGGATGCAAAACCAATTTAGCTTTTCAGACAGGCCTGTCTTAAGAAATTAAGTATTTTTTCAAACAAAAGATCCTGTGAGTTTTATTCTGGTACTAATTTTACAGTTGTATTACGTGACACACTTCTGGAAAAACAAGGTCACACAGGTGCCAATTTCACAATCAGCCAATTTGCAACTGTGAAAATAATGTTGGATTGATGCAAATAGATAGTTTTGTATTTGTTTTAACTTCCTGGAATCTGAAAAATGAAAGTGATGGCAAAGCTTCATTCAAGAGGGGAGAGAAAAATGTTGAAAAGACTGTGTGTTATGTTTTTAGGGGAACGCTATGTACTCTGCTTTGTTTTTCCCAACAAAGAAAACTGTATAAGTGCTGGGTCAAGTCACCTACTTTACCCTCTGCCACTGATGGAAAGGTAAGAGCATTTTAAGCCATTCACGCCAACTACGCGGAATGAATTACACTGAATTGAGGGCCGACGATATGGAAGGAGAGGGGAATAAGCTCAATGGATGTTATGAGGCTGCTAATGTGGCCTTTGTGCTGACCAACTGAGCAGTGAAAATTGTTCCTGATAAGGTACAAAAACAATGACGCACGCGTAGACGAAAACACAAGCGTGCACAGCCCACCGCCCACTGTTTGCCCTGGCTGATAGGGACTCACACCGGTTGCCGAGTGCAAATGTAAATAGGGATGAGCACACAGAGCAAGTACATCATCACAAGATTTCAAATAGAGGACATCTTTGGTTCTCTGTAATTCTGAGCAAAGTGGATTTTAATCTGAGGTACAAGACAGAATACAAAGATGGATCTGCGAGTGGCCGCCAAGGTGCATGAATATATTAGCAGCTGTAATGTGATGCAAGTGGCTCCCTTGGGTGCAACTTGCAATGTGCAGATTCCACTTCTCTTCTCTGCATTTGCATCATTATCATTCCTGCACCATGACTGATATAAAACTATGAAAAGGGACAGAAATGAGCAAAACCAGCAAATGAAAGGACGCCTTCCTGTTGTTATTAACCACTTGAACTCTGATCTCCCCTTAAATTTCCCCTTAAATGGCTTCAAAGTTAGAAAAAAACATGCTTTTTGATGTTGGAAGACAATATCACATACAGCTGCATCTGCTGGTTGCAGCTTCATTGAAGCTCCATCACACTTATATTGAGTGAAATATTCAAGGCCAAGATGCCATTGTTTTATGGCTGCAGCATTACATCAAATAGAAAATATCTACATGTCTTGTGCATCATTTTTTACATATTTCCCTGGAATTCAGCAGGACAGATTTGGAATCTTTGAAAACCTTGGGATCTCCACTAAAGTTTTAAATAAAGTTCTGTGGGTTAAATAAAGTAGCATGCATGTGCAATGACGAACCCACTGATTTAAGTAATATCAGCAAGACAAATTTCCATGCATTTATTGTTTTGTGAATAAAGCAGATGAGGTTTTGATAGTGATGCTTACTCACCTGAGTCAGGCGTCTGCTGCTGCAGTCAGTGGTGGGAACGGTCCAGACCTTCCAGCTCATTGAGTCAGAGCGGGGCGTGATGGACGAGAAGCACCAGATCACATTGATGTGTGAGGGGAAACAGAGGGAATAAAGAAAGAAGCAGGAGCCATGAAACCACACCCACCTCCATCTCTGTTCTCTGCCTTTGTCTTCAATCTCTCTCTCTCTCTCACACACACACACACACACACACTGGAGGTTAAAACACACTGACCTTAGCAGACAATCGTAAACACATTGACCTGTTGATGGAAACACAGCAGTTGCCATACTGCTTTAAATGAAGTGGAAAGCCAGATACGCTTTGACGTAAATCTGCACCCTGCTATTAAAAAAGAAAGAGGTCATGTTAAGCTGAAAATTATGAGCGCTTGAAGTGCTCATTCAAAAGTAGTAAATTACTGTACGACAGTGATGGAAACAAACAGTACATGCTATTTAAAGCACATCTGAAGTGTACTTTAAATCACACGCACAATAACTATGGCAACTTGAAACACAGAAAACAATAAAATCATTATATATCTGGGAAATTGAGCTTTCTTTCTTTCTTTCTTTCTTTCTTTCTTTCTTTCTTTCTTTCTGACTATACTTTATAATATTTGATGCATCCAGTAATTTGAAAGGAAAACAGAGCATCAAAGTTAATTAATAAAATTGGAACAATCCTCCTTTTTACCCTATTTTGCGATACCCAAACCTAATCTAAATCATTGTGGTTTAATGTATCATTATTGGTAAATTATTTCCTGCTTTCTTTAAGTAACATGCAACCAAAACTGCTTATATTCACAACATTTCAAGTTCATATGCACTCTTTCTTTGAACATTAGTTATAAATCCACATTGTAGCTGATTTTTGGGGATTGTATATATTTTTACATACATAAACATCTGCCGATTTGAACTTGTGATGATAAGCTACAGCCTAAAGTAATTTTTCCTGTCACTGAGCCTCAGACATGACAGATGAAGGGCAAATCAGTTACATTGATATTCTCCTGTTTCACCACGAGATGTCGCCAAACTGCCTTTTAATTTAGTACAGCAACCCGGAAGTTGTCGTGGGTCATGTGACCGTAGTTCAGCATGGTCAGGAGTTTGTTTATAGCCAGTGGAGCTTTTTGGAAACACGCTGTCGCTGTTACCTTTGACAATGTAAATAGTTACATGTCATGCTTGCAGAGTGGACTGTTGGAAACGTGCTCTAACGTGATGTGACGTTTTTTTTATCCAGGAAATAAACACCTTTGCGTTTCTTTTAAGTCGCACAAGCTAACGGTCAGGCTCTAGGAGAAGACAGAGATGTCGGGTTTTAGTGCTGAATTGATCGACTACCTTGAGGGCAGGATCACATTTGAGGAGTTTGACAGGAGGAGAGACGAGCGATTAGTCAAGGTAAGTTAAATACGGGTTTGAATTTACACTAAGTTGAGCTAAATTGGTTGTTAGCTTAGCGGCTAAGCTAGCAACATTCCACGGTTACTGGTAGTGTCAGTATCATTCTTTACACCTATTAAACGTTGTTGTAAAGACTTAATATTTATGCATTTGTGATCAAAATACATTTTAAGCTCTGTTTTATTGTTTGCCGTACAAGAAAATGATATCAGCTGCTGTAATATGTTTACATTGTCAGTGCTCTCTCTCTCTCTCTCTCTCTCTCTCTCTCTCTCTCAGCTCTCTCATCCCTCAGATGAAGATGCACAGGATGACGATGCTCAGCCCACCACCTCCGGACAGACACTGGAGCAAATCGGTAACACCACTGTGTGCATGATGGTGCAGAGAAATGTGGTGGTGACACATAATGGACTAGATTGTGCCCACAATTTGGATTGAAGTTTCAGTCTTTTTCGCTGCACTTCCCAAATGAAGCTGAAGTTGCTTGAGTTTCCCCAACACACATTTACTTTGATATTAGTGACCCAACATGATTTGAACCCTCAGCACATAATGTGGAGGGTTTTATGTTATGAGTAGTTGATGTGTTAAATAAACTACCGGTATATCTAAAGTAGTGCTGCAGCTTATTATAATTTTCATCATTGATTAATCTCTCCTTTATTTGTTTGGCTATTCAGTTTATTTGCCTGGATAAAAAATGAAATCTGCTGAGATTATGGTGATTTACTAATTTGTAGTCATTAATTTATAACATAATGACACTGCATGATTCTTTTTT
>OMLF01021896.1:0-11486 GCA_900302615.1 Holocentrus rufus | reverse complement strand
TTTTATTGACTACATCCCCAACCCTAACACAGCCTTCCTTAACCCTCGCCTACACCCAATCCTAATTCTAACCTAAGTCCCTAACTCAGTAAGTGACATTCAACCAAAATGACCTCACTTGCCAAATGGAGCACACACACACACACACACACAAATGCATTCCAACATCTATTATCTGGCCTTTGTTAAGATTAAAGCAGCTCACAGGTTGCATGGAGATTAGGTTTGGAGTTGGGGGGGGGTGGTTTGTAATTGCTGGGAATGGGTCACCCCCGGATGTGTGTCTGTGTATGTGCGTGTGTGTTAGGGGTCAAGCACCGGGGCAGGGATTACATGACCCATGTTGTGCATCTCTGGCTCAGTGCTTTGTCAATCCATATGAACCGTTAGGCACCGCTAAAGCCCTGCTTGTAAGTGCCCCAGTACAATAGAGAGAGCTTTATATAAAATGTATATTGCTATGTCCACTTGCCCTATTCAGCTCACAGCCCTGCATGCCATTTATTTTGCACACAGCAGAGCTAAGACTTTAATATCCATTTGCTCTGCATTGTTCAAACTCGGCTATTTTACACTGTATATGTAGGTCATTTGGTGGGCACGCTGTTGTACGGTCCCTCCCCCAGCTATTACTGCATCTATTCTCAGAACCGTTACATGGTCTATAGCAGTGGAGACCCATCATGCCATGCAGGGCCAAGAGTCTGCACGTTTTCCCTCCAACCAAGCAACCAATCAGCTGATTTCACTAATTCAAGTAATCAGTGAAATCACCTCGGAGGCAGGCAGCACTCACCAGCTACTTCTGTCATCAGCTGTGGAAAAAGTAAACAGACCTCAGTGGTCAACATGAGTGGGGTGGGGTATTATTTCTTCCACCAATAAAGTTACGTGAGGCTTATGTGAGCAACATATTTAAAATATGATGTGTAATGGAGAACATCATTATGTAAATCTTTTTGCATTATTTATTTATTTTTACATCTTCTGGGTCAGTCTTTATACCACAGAGCTTGAATGGATGGAATGGTACACATAAAGAAAATCTGTAACGGCCTTGATTTGAATCAGAAAACCTCTTTTATCCATTCAATGTTCTGTGCTTCACACTTGATATTTGCCTTTCCTATTAAGAATGCATGGCATGCATAAAACTGCCTGTTACTGAATTGATAAACAAATGGTGCCCACAGTATGAATACATAATCTATGGGCAGCAGCTAACTCTGGTATTGTAGTAGAGTACCTCTCCTTAAAGGAATACTCCAATGTTTTGGGGTAAATAACCTTTTTCCGACTTACTCAGACTTAGACAAGATGTTTGATGCCATTTTCACCTCTCTACGTCCACAACATTTTTTTATTTTTCTTACCCCAAGACATATATTTCAAATATACATGATACATTGTGTAAATAAGACAGCTTCAGAGTTGCTGTAAGTTTTTTTTTCCACTAATAGGCCAGTCTAGGGACATTCAAAAACGCTTTCACATGATTGTCATTGAATACACTCAGGTGGTAGCCAACATCCAAAATGACTTGTCAGTTACTTTTAAAAATAGTTCAATATTATTGTCTGTTCAGACTAAGAAGTCCGGCTTCTTTTTGTCCATTCTGGTTCTTGATTTTGACATCCTGCTGGCCTCTCATGCGATCAGCTGAGCTACCATGGCCAGCTTGTAACTAGCTGTCAGTGCCTCTTAACTCATCTCCATCACTAATAGCACATTCACACTGAGTAACGTGATCAGGAAGTCTATTCATTTCCAATACAGTTGAGTGACCAAGGGAAAGTTCAGTGGTCATTGGCCATCAGCAGATCAGATTTCAGACAAGCTGGTTACAACTATTCAAACCTTTCTCTTTGCAGTATTATTTGAAATATTACGTGAATAAACCTTAAAGATTATGTTTGCAGATTGGTTACATCCATCGTTCAGGTTGATAGTAAACTCTTAAGCCAATTTATCTTTTATTTCCTGTTTATTTTTGATTAACACTACCTAGTGTTTGCTAGCTAGCTATGTAGCAGTACAAAAGTCAATACCAAATCAGTCAAAAGCATAGCACCTATGCAACAGCATAGGTCTAATCTGAGCCTCTTGCATCACTCGGCATTGGTCAGAACAGAGAGATGAAGGAAGGTCTCAAATTTTGATTATGAGAGAAAATATTAACCATCTAGGGTTATAAACTATTAAGAAAGATGTGCACACATCCCCCTTTCAAGTTTTTTTTTCTTTTAGTGGTAATTGAGAATGTAAAATATACTTTCTACTGCAGTTACCATTTTTTAATGCACAGGTTACGGTGACTGTTTCCACACTAAAGACTTTCTTGCCCCCTTGTGGATAAAGTTTATAACCTCAGACTGCCTCCAGGAAGCTGCTCAGTGTGTTGGTACTATGAAAGAAGAGACGTGTTTGCATTTTTATGTTAAAGAGACTTAAAGAGACACTCTTGGTGGTGGAGCACTGTCTGAAATGTATTGTAGTTAACTTTGTGTGAATAAATGTGGATCCAAAAATGGCCTTTCAACAGGACATAAGTATGATAAGATTTTCCAAACAACATTAGTGCTGAAGGCTTTCCCTAACAATTTTGCCTAACAGTTTTCCCCAAGCAGAGTGAAGCTACAGAGAACAAAAAGCAAAAAGGGAGACTTTGATACTTGCCACATTTGAACAGACAGCTGTTTGATTAAATGTATGTGTGTGTAACTGTTAATATTTTGTTTGCTATGTGTACCTGCTTACAGTTATACATGTGTGAACATACTGTATGTTTGGTAGTCTGCCTCATGTGGGCATGTGGGTCACTTAGCAGGCACTGCTAAGAGCTTGTGGGCTTTGTACGGGCTGGATTGCTTTTGAGTGCAGATACCACGCTCTTCATAGGTCATTATTGTGGCATTCTCAAATGAGGCACTTAACTATAATTGTTGTATACATTTACACGCCATGTAGCACAACACTTGTCTGCTTGTAAACTAGTTTGATGAAAAAATGGCTTTGTTTGTAAGGTGTGAAAGCATTAAAATGGAAGGGCAATTTACCCATGGTGTAAGTATAAGGGCTTTAAAAATGATCATTTTATTTTTTGAAAAGCGCTGTGTCTAGGCTTTATAATGGAGCGCTCCATTCAGTCAAAGTAAATGATGGTTCCTTAAAAGAACAGGTGCATTCTTTTTGTGTTGATATTGTAAAGTCATATGTCATATGGAATATAGAAGAAAAGAATAGATACATTTTATGACTATCTCTCTCTACTGTGGTTTGCCACAATTCATATTTCACTTGTCCTAAATAGTTAAATCTGTTAAATCTTGAACCTTTGACCTCATGTATCTCTTGACTTCATTAATAACAGTGATTTAACAGGTGAAGTCAACAGTGACAGGCTCTCACCCTGTGAGTGTCAGCCCGGATTTAAGCATGATTGCACCAGCTCAGCTGGATTTCAAGATCAGCCTCGGTCTTTCTTGCCTCCTGATCCAGGTGCAGACGTCACCGCTGTCAGTATTTCAAGACTGCAGTGTGGATGGACTGCTGTAGTGCAAGGCGGGTGATGAGACAAATCTTTCACAGTGACAGTTTGAGCTTCAAAGAGAAAAAATATATCAGGAAGTGAGTGAATTGCCATCTGTCCATTATTTTATGTTATGCTATGAATTGGATGTGTGCAGAGAAAGATTATGAGTTACAGGGATGCAGTGTGCATGCAAATACAGTCCGGTGGTTGGGGTCAGTAGAGTTTTTTTTTTAAGTTTGCTTATAGGTTTGTTTTCTCTCTTAAGGATAATAGCACTCCAAACTATAGAGTCATGAATGGTCAATGGTGTCATGAATACACACAAAAATGCCCAGGTTTGCTGCTGTTTGGATAGCAAAAGGGAAACAGTGCTTACACAAGAGAGGCCAGATATTTGTGTTGAACAAGAAAGAAAAGGCGAGAAAGCTCTTTAACATTCATCAAGACTGATATCATGCTCCGAGGTGCTACAAGATCGTCCATTATTTATCAAAAGGGAGTGTTAATGATATAGGCTTGTGTCTCTGTAGAAAGACCCAAGGCTATCCGTCCACCTTGACTAACTGGCTATTGGACTTGTTTAAAACTTTTGTTTTGTAGCCAGTTTGTCACTGCACAAGTAAATATGAAATGAAAAATCCTCTTTTATGCACAGTGAAAAAAAGAAATAAAAAAGAAACAGCTATTGGTTATGTATCTTGCTTTCCCGGGTCTGAGAATGACAAAATGTAGATCATGCGATGTCATATTGAGATATTTCTAGTTACAATGTATATGGTAGCAAAAAGTGTTGCAGCGATCTAAAGCATCCACAGCAATGTGTTGTCAGCATGTCAGTCCCTCAGAAACAAAGAGCACCTTTCTTGTAGAGCTGCCATTTTCACCAGAATTCACTGTCTCTTCAAATAGAAGAGACAATGTTACCAGTTTCTCCACCCACAGCAGCCTACACAGACCAGAGTACAATGCAGACACAAGTTGCATCTTCGCAAATTTGACTTTGGTTAGTAATAAAATATAATGTCTTCAGTGGCTCTTTTGTAATTTAAACAACAGCACAATGGGAACACAGAAAATCATTAAATGGAGTAGAAATTACTTGGGAGGTTGGGAGAAAGTGGATAACAAAAAAAATTAATTACAGCACTTAATCACAAAATAACTCGAAATGCATTGAATAGTGTAAGAGGATCCGAGGGAGAGTTTTTCCTTTGAAATTCAATAGCAGACGAAAAGACTTTTAAAAAAGACTTGTCCGGTAACTGAGGTCCTTGATGGGCTAGATGACAGCCGATGACCCTGTTCATACTTGGTTCTAACAATTGTCTCGGATGACCCAATCCCAGTTGGACAGCACTAGGTACAGGTGAGAACAGGGTTCAGTTCATCTTGGAGACATGCTGTGATCTGATCACTCAGAATACCTTAGGAGGCGGCGAGGGCTGCAATGGGCCGCGAAGCATTTGTAATGAGAATGCTACTGTGAAGGACTGTTGCTGGTGAAATTCAAATTTGAGTTTATGGGTGAGATGACAGGAGACACCACTGGAGACGAATTTGAAACACAAAGTAATGCCAGGAGTGAACAGTGATCTGTCTGAACTGTCCACTTGTGATCGGATCATCATAGATGGATGTTAAAACCAAGCGTGATAATGCTCCCTGCCCATTGGATGATTGATGACATCAATTATTGCCTTTGACTTAGGCAAATATAACCAAGAACAAAATATTTGAACCAAAAGTGGCCCTGAGAGGTTGTACTTGGAGATAGGCCGTAGTAACCGAGGTGTTCTTGGTTAAAGTTCTTGGAGTTAAAGTTCCATCAACTGAAGCTCTTGGAGATGATTCCCATAAATTTCAACAACTCATCTCTGCTGATACTTTGGCGGGTGTTGTGGATTGGGTTGTGACGTCTACTATCAATTCCTTGAGTTTGAGGGAGTGTAATTCCAGGTTATTGTGGAACCAATCAGTCTTTTGCTTTCTGATTGTTGAACTTATTGTAGATGAGGCCGATAAGTGGTGGCATCTACACAATTTTGGAGCTGAATTGAGGGTTTTTGGAGAAGTAGTTCCTTGTTTAAATAGATAAATAAATAAAAGTTACGCCTCCCTGCGGAGCTCCAGTGCTCCACAGGAGGTCTCAATTTCCTACCTGTCAGAAAATTGGTGATACACTGACAGCTGGTTTAATTGTGGCAAGAATGATTGGAAGTTGTTGTGTTCGCACCATTCAAACCCCAAATGACAACAAGGGATAACAAGATATTTGAATGTTGAGGACTTCAGTGCCTAGAAATCCTGTAAGGTGCTATCAGACAATTAAATGTCCGGTGGGCTGGAGGTAGCAAAGTGTTTCAGCCATCGCTGGTGATACTAGCTTTCTCGGGATGGAGGGCTCTCTTGCTGCTGTTTAGGAGCCACTTTTGGATTTCACTCTTTAAATTCTGACTCTGAGTGAAGAGGATTCCCCAGCAGTGCCCATACCACTACCACAATGGGACAAACAGGAACCTATGGTGTCTCAGGGGGGTGATGGATGACTTTTCGCTACTGCTTTCCCAGTTCCTCATTAAGGCTAATAAGGTGGCTGTTTTTTTTTTTGGAGAAAATTTAATGTAGTTTCAAATATTGAGTTGGAGTCCATATACACAATTCAGGCACACGTGTAAGTGGTGTCAAGGTGCTGCAGGATGAAGTGTGAACCATGACATCTGTAGATCTATCTGCCCTGGAGGCACAGTGGATAGGGTCAAGCAAGGCATTGGCAAAGGCATTGAGAATCAGGGCAGTGATTCAGAGTTAAGTTAGCGCCGCAGGGTATTCTGACCTCAGACTGATCTGCAGTATTAAGAGCCTCTCAGGCAGCTGTGAACGTGGTGTTTCCCCGGAAAACAGCTGCATCCTGAGGTGTCTCTGATTCACAGTTGGATTGACATATTCTTTGATGTCCAATACTTGAACATGCATGCAACGCTTTGAAAACTCAGTGGTAATTGTTGTTTTTGTTTCCATAATGATATCAAAATGACACACATGCACCAGCCTATCAAATACCACAAGTTATCATATTAATCCTCTAGACTCTGAATTTCGTTGTTACTTCTGCTTCTCTAAAGTAAACACATCTTTAAAATAGAAGTCACAGTAAATAATCAGAAGCTGAAGCACATCCAAAGGAGTGGAACCCAGAGTCATGTCACTGAAGACTGTGATGATGAAAAAGAAATCATTGCATTTGGCTATGCAGAATGCGCTGATTGATGTCATAATGACTTAATGGCGTGGCCCGAGATGGCCCATGACTTTTTACAATATTAAAAAACTATGAAAAATCTTTGAAGAAACCTGTACCCTTGAAACCAATAAACAGTGTGAAATCAATTTCATATCAGCACCTGTGTGACCCAAGTCTGAATAGTTTTTCCTACATTACTTCTCACCTTGAGGAATGACATCTGAAGAACTTTATGTCCACATTGAATTGCAGCTGCCGTGCTCAAATGGCAGAAGGACATAAACATTAGAAGTTGTTTTGAACTCCTCCACAAAGATTTTTTCCATCTCCACCCAGATGGACCAATAGTGAATATCTGTCTATCTATCTATTTATCTACAATACATCTTCTGTGTTAACATCTCAAGGTGTAGAATTCACCTTCTGAGTGTTTTGCTCAAAGCATACAATATTCAATAGACTGTCATTCAGCACACTACAGAACACTCATGAATTAAACAAACTAAGCTAGGTGGCTGGGATAATGTAAGGGTAACACTCTCCTCCCTCAACAACAGCTGTCGAGGTGCCTTTGAGCAAGGCACTGAACGCTTAGCTGCTCAATGGTCTGCATAATCAAATAAAATCATACAGAAATAATGCTCATGTTGGTCAAGTGGCTGCCAGGCCAACCCCTGCATTTTTGGGTAAATACAAGTCTATGCTTACAGATGTGATTAATGATTCTTCATCTGGCTAATTTGCTGTTTTGGTCGACCGAGCTCATTTGATAAATCAGCACTGTAATAAAATGTGCCAGCAGGGACACAGTGTTTTTAGTAAATATTAGGATAGCACAATAAAGTTGTACAAGACATTTAGGAAAATCCATATAATTCCCTTCATTTATGTGCTTATCAGTGTGAAAAATGTCTACTACGTACTCACTGCATTTTGCTCCTGAGCCATTTTTCAAAACACTGTTGAAACCAGTATTATAGTGGTAAACAAAAAGGAGGATACATTTCTGAATTTCTAGTAGGTGATCATCATAATTGCAAATCACCACCTGCAGAAGCAAAACCAATTTATTTTTCAAAAGGCATTGATTTTTCCTTCTTTTTTTTTAGCCCTTAATAGATCCTGTACTCATGCCACTTACATCAATTTATGATAATGCATACCATGAATTTTTCTACTTCAGTTTGAAAAGGTGATTAAGTTTGTCGTAGTGTAGACAGGGGAAATGGAGCTTTTTGGAAACACTGATTTATGATTGTCATGTGATCTAGGTTGTATTCTAGTATCAAACAGTGCAGACCATGTGTGTAGGAGAAGGACTGTGTGTTTCACTGTGTTTCAGTGTAGCTGGCGGGCCTCTGGAAAACAGCCTGGAAATGTTATGAAAATTAGTATGGATGGAACAGCAGACCAGCACATCCAAGTTTACCCAGCTAAGTGTGGACATGACCTATGACACCTTATTTATATATTGCATTTTTGTTTGTATTGTGTTTTCGACCATGAGAGCATAATAAGGGTCTGATCGCCACATCAGTATTAAGAACAGGGTCAGGGATACTGTGCTTTGGCCTGTGGACTAGACACTCACTGCCCTTCCAACACACCGAACACTGCTTTTGTACGTGTCTGTGTGTCTGCCTCTGTATTTGTGTTTGCTGATGCTATTGATGTCTATTTAGTACCAGAGGGCAGATACTGGAAAGCCTGATTGACTGAATGGTTGCGATTGGCCGATTGACCAAATTACTCGCTGACGTAATGGTTAACTGGCTGGTTGGCAGTTTGATTGACTGCCTCCCTAACTGGCCATGTTTCCATGCTGAAGGAACTATTGAGTCTCCCTGCTGCCATCAGTAAACCAATTAACAGAATATTCCCCCCTCCTCTTTTACTGAGCAGCAGCCTACTTCTAATAGAGCGCTTGTGTGTTATGTAACAAACCCTCTGGCTAATGACCCAATAGCCAGTTCTCCAGTGGACCTTCATGATGGAGCTACACCTGGTTAAAGGAATAGTCCAACAGTTTGGGAAAAATATCCTTTTTCAGACTTACCCAGACTGTGACAAGATGTTCGATACCATTTACACCTCTGTACGTCCACTGGTTTGGTTCTGAAGGTTAGAATTTCATGTTAGCTTAGCATAAAGACTTGAAGTCTACAGGAGTCATTAGTCTAGCTCTGTCAAACTGAACAAAATAAATCTTACAGAAACTCTGAAGCTGTCTTACATACATGATGTATCGTGTATTTGAAATACACATCTTTTTTCTTTTTCTTTTTTTTTTAAACGGGTTGTTTTAGGAGAAGTTAGATGGCAGGAACTATAGATGGTAGGAGCTATAACCGCTGAACATATGTGTTTATTGGTTATAGTTCCTAGCATCTGACTTCTCCTAAAATGACTCTTTTTTTTTTTTACAAAAATTGCAAGATGTGTGTTTCAAATACACAATACATTATGTAAATAAGACAGTCTCAGAGTTGCTGTAAGGTTTATTATTGCTACCCATAGGAACTAAACCAGTGGACAAACAGAGGTGAAAATGGTATCGAACATCTTGTCTCCGTCTGGGTAAGTCAGAAAAGGGGTACTTCATGTTGGAGTAAGAACGTTGTATGAAGTATTCTATGCATGGAGTATTCCTTTAAAAAAGAATGCTCCATGCATGTCAACATCGCCTCTGACTCAGCAGGGATTGAGTTAGTGAATAAATTGCCCTCTGCCTGTGTTGACCAACACACACATTGACTGACTGCCTAAGTAGCTCGCTGACCATCTGACTGACTGAGTGTCTAAACGGCACCCTGTCTCAATAAATTCCTAATGTGTGCTCTGTCTTAAAGAGAATGATTCATGGGGATGTCAGGCACATCGCAAAAAAAGTTCCTGAAAAGTTCACTTTTTAAAAAAAACTGTTGTAAAGTGTCTAAAGTCAAGGTGCAGCTTTGGGACCTCGTTTATGGTTTATTCATAATGAGACTTCACACTCCCAAGGACTGGGGACTGGACTATCTGACGGCAGAGTGTGTGTGTGTGTGTGTGTGTGTGTGTGTGTGTGTGTGTGTGTGTGTGTGTTTGTGTGTGCGTGCGCACATTTGCAACAAGTAACTGCTGCTCTACAACAAAAATGTCATTTTGCACAATAATCCATCAACACAATGAATGAAACAGGGGTGCAAGTATTCAGATTGCTGTGGTGACAGTTTGTCAGCTGTTGAGGCTGAAGACAGGAAGATAAAAAAGGGCTTGGGTTGAAGCATCTTCCCATATATCTATTAGATTTGTAAATCTGCAACCTTTCTTTCTCTCTGCTGTTTTTGCTGCTGTCCTTCATATTTTGTTTTGGCCTTCCACTGCCAGCAATGACTGAATGATGATGTTGTGAGCATGCTCAGGAAAAAACAAATGAAAAAAACAAAAAACATATGAACTCTCAGGAATCAGATTCATATATGATTTAAAACCACATATGAAAGTGGCCCAAATCCAATTAGAAAAATATGATTTGGCCCAGACGGTGTTCTAAGGTCACCAAAAAGCTGTTGTTTTTTCAGGGTCCATTAAGTTATTCCTGCTTAAAACGTACTTGAATACACAATGAATTCTATTTACAACTGTAAAAGTGTAAAACATGTTAATGAGCGTCAGTGTAAGGTGACCAGAAATTTGTGACTGCTGAAAATCTTTGTTTGGCTTCACAACACTTGGATTATGTTGTCTGGAGTAAATTTTTGCTATTTGCTTGCCCGTTGTGGAACTCTAAAGGCTGAAATGAAAATGAGCCAGTTAAAAAACTTCACCGGTGTTTCATCTGATATGAGGTTGAGGGTTTTCATATTTGGGTGGATTATTCACTTAATGGGTCAGTAAATCTTTGCTCTATAAACCTTTTTCACAGCAGCCATTTTGACATGAAATAGTTGGTAAGCACAGGTGTTACTAATGACATTAATTAAGGTTCAGTTCTATTTAGGCACAGAACCTTAATTAATGTGATTAGTAACTCTTTTTTCTCTATTCTATTAGGGTTAGGGTCAGAAAGGTACTCAAACTTAATAAAGCAAATGTGATGTTGTAGACTGTTAGAAAAAGAAACATTCATTCCCAAGGAAATAGTTACTGTAAGTTGCTACAATACATCAAGTAATTAGATTACATACCAAATATGTATTTATAATAGAATCAAACAAACGTTTTATTAAGAAACAACATTTCAATTAACATTTTGCATGCAAACATAATTAACACCATTTGAGACATTGCTATTGTTAATGACAATGTTTGATTATGACAAAATGAATGTAATTATAATGTAATTATAATTACAGTAATATAAACTTATAAAGTAATAAGCTACGAACTTTGACTGTGTTAGATTACTTTTAAAATCATTAAGTAGCCAATGAGGAAGAGATTAGATGTTTTTAAGGAAGAAAAAAAAAACTACCCCTGCAGACAATGTGGTGGATGAGTTGAGGGGTTTTCGTACCACCTCTCCTTTACAAGTACACATGGCAAACATGGCTTCCTAGAGGATAAACAATGTCTTTTATGTGAGAACAACAAAGACAAAACAGGCTTTAGCAATTGCCTACATACTCTCTCTCTCTCTCTCTCTCTCTCTCTCTCTCTCTCTCTCTCTCTCTCTCCCCCCCTCACTCACACACACACACACACACACACACACACACACACACACACACATTT
>OMLF01021893.1:0-10422 GCA_900302615.1 Holocentrus rufus | reverse complement strand
TTTGAGACATCAAGTGTCTCAAATGAACTTATGACATCAGCAATGGCAGGCTTGGGGAGGGAGCAGAGCGCTCCCATCCTTCCAGGTACAGCCGAGTATCAGTTGGAGGTGGGGGAGGCTGACTGAAAAACAAGCTCCGCCGATGCTGAGACCCACCGGGAGGCTTCGTCATGAGCTGAGCCGGCTGTTGCAGGATGGCAGAGGGGTTATTCTCGGCAAGCCAGCGATTTGTTTACATCCATTACAGCTTGCCCCTCTACGCTCCGCTGTGGAGGGAAAGGGACTTATAGGGACAAGCGACTGACCTGCCACCCTGAGCCGGGACAGAGAGACAGCAGTTGCCAGTGTGACAGCGGGGCTTGCTGCAACAAGGCGGTGGAGTGTGAGCACTGAAAGAAACGGCGTGTCAACAGAGACTATCAGTGACGTAAACACCCTCTGTTCATATTCCCCAATTTGTCAGCAATTTTCAGGCCATGTTTTTTCTTTGAACTCCGCATTTTTATATCCACTGCCTTGCTAATTTGTGCTGAGACACCAAAACAATAAACTGTTTGGACCCTGTATTTCTTTTCATGACTGACAGGAGCAGGTCACATGAAACATGTCGATATTTTTATTGGTCACAAATACAGGAATCAAACCAGTTCAGGTTAAATGAAAACTCATTTATCAATACGTTCATAAATTTTGTGTAAGTTTCCTCGCATATGTGTTTGAACTAAACCTTCCACTGCATTTATCAAACGTTTGGAGCTCTGACTTTCCTTCATACCCACACGTGTATGTTGATAAATGCCAATCACTCGTAAACTGCAGGCACATTCGTGCGACCTCTATTCTCATGCATTAACATTATCCTCCCGCCTCAGAAACACCATATAAGGCAGAGCAGCACACCCACCTACTCGCACTCGCCTGTGCGAAATGGCATCTAAGAGGAACGTGAATTTCTCTGAGCCAGAAGTGAAAGTGATACTTTGTAAAGTTCAGCAGAGCAAAGTCACTGTTTAGTAGCAGTGCTGCAGTTTCTCTTCCACAAAAGCAAAAAACAAGAAGTAAATAGAAATAGAAATAAAACAAAGTCTGGGAATAAATAACTGCAGAAGACAAGTGTTTTTTCTTAACTGTCTGATTTTCCTGGACATTTCAACATTTTCAGGTAAAATATGGTCCAATTACGTAGTGTCATAATTGAAAAAAGTAAATACTCCTGATATAAAAGGAACTGTGAAATTTGCACAAGGCTTACGTGTGCTCTCAGGCGCTCGTAAATTTCATTTGCACATCCGAACAAGTTGGGCTCCTGAAAAGTTTGATCAATCCCAATTTTATTGTGTAAACGTCAGAACGAAGGAAATGGGTAAAAAAAAAATATGCTGCTTGTTAAATGAGGCCCATCGTGTGTATGTTTTTGTGCAAAAACTTTGGGCTAGGTGTTACAAGGCCTTAATACTTTAGCATACATTTTGACAGTAGGCTTCATGCTAATACTTTAGCATACTCTATGTTGAGTGGTAGTAGGTTTCATGCTAATACTTAAGCACTCACTAGCTGTGTCCCAATTCAGTGTTTACCTCCTCCAAAGGATACAGTCTATGTGTGGTCTTCAAAGCATTGAAAGCTAGGCCTTCTATTTAGCTTACTGATGCTAATTGGGACAGTCTACTGAAGAGTCATAAAGGGTTCCCACCCTTAGCGTAATGGCGCGACATGACACACCGGTTCTGTCCTCCAAATTCTTCTAAAAGAGTTGGACTGTACTGGAAGACACTTTGGATTGGGACACCACCAGTGTTATTTAACAAACACACCTTAATAATCTGCATACTTATACACCGGATGTTTTTAGGTTCTTTGTTTTGATAGCATGTGTGCTAATGTAGCACTGCTGGCACTTATATTTTCTTTTTATTTATTTTGTTTGTTATGTTACATTTCCATCATACACTGAAATAAAAACAGTACACTCTTTTTTTCTTTGTTAGACGCATACATTACACTGTAAACAATTTAAACTATACTGCTCATATATGCGTGTCATGAAGGAGCCAATAAGAGATGCAGTCCAGCATCTCTACTTTTTTCAGTGACATGAGGAAAATACCATGTGCTGTATTTTTGTGGGGGAATATTCATTATTTCTCCTGAATTGTTCATTAGCTTGCTCTGAATTTTCCCTTTGTATTATTTTTGGTACAGAAACTTGTCAGTGAAGTAGAAACTGTGGTTCTCTAATTAGTTTAAAACATACAGTGTGGGGAAGTCCCCTGTTAAGAAAGTTTCAGTTTTATTTGTCATGTGTAGGTTAACACAGGGTCAACGGTACGATGAAATGTCTTTGATGAGAAACAGGTCAGCTCAGCAATAAGAGCTCTAGTCACAGATAATAAAGAAGAAAATTTAAATAAAAATATAAATAAAAATGGAGAGAATTTGGATAGAAGCAGAATGAGATATCATAAAAAGAAAATACATATGTATATCTAAAACACTATATGCATAGATGAGATGAGGACTGTGTGTTAAATTAAGGTGACAAATGAAAGTATTGCACAATTGTATGTAGCAGCAGTCTTAGTGCATTTGTGTAACAGTGCATTCCTATGTAAACAGTGCTGAGAGTATTTTAACATGTATTGCACATTGAGTGTAAAAGTCCTGGTTAAAGTAACAGCAGTCATGGTTCATAGTGCGTTTCTGTAACAGTGCAGTATGGAATATAACAGTCTAGTACAGTGCAGGACCATGTGGCAGCCCCTGATGCCCGGTACTGGGATTCAGGCACTGTCCGACATGGAAATAAGTAAGTAGTAGTGTAGTAGTGTGTGAAGTAGTGAGTGGGTGGCCCACAAGGTGGAGTTTTAGATATGAAACACTTAACACACATAAGTTTTGTTTTCCAGAGAGTTATTCCTCAGTTGATTTGTCTGTGCTGGAATTTTTCTTGGTTGAGAATTTTGTTTCCTTACATATTTATTTATTTTCTTCAAAGGAGGAGACCTGTGAATTGGGACATAGTTATCATTTTGAGTGATATTAGACTCCATGATTACACTTCAGCATGCACAGTGCGATTTCAGATCACTTAGCAGTCTACCGTACTGAAAACATGATGTTTTCATTGATCTGTTGGTTGAGTGGGGTCAGGAAGAGGCGTTTTGGGTGGAGCAGCTCCGGTGTGTGTGTGTGTGTGTGTCAGATGTGGTGGATTTGGTTCAACCACACAGTTATATGCTCATGGTGGTCCAGTTATCAAGGCATGAGCCACAGACTTATAACAGGGGACGAGAAAAAAAACACACACACACACCGAGCACATCTGATAACTGTATAGAGCTATTCCCATGGTCTCTCATTACCTACATGGACTACAGGCCGTGCTCTGACCTCAAACATGTGTGTGTGTGTGTGTGTGTGTGTGTGTGTGTGTGTGTGTGTGTGTGTGTTTTGAGGGGCAGGGGAGAAATGGAGGACGAGAGGCAGTACTGTACAGTAATTAGTGAGGTGCTGAGGTTAAAGATAACAGCAAAGCCCCAGGGAATGAAGAGACCCTGGCCTCCGCCTCTGGACTGTACACTCAGAGTGTCAACCTGACTCTCAACTTCCTGCTTATTCTTTCTCTTGTTCCCTCTCTGTTTATGTGTGTCTTCCAGAACACATTGGGACAGGTAAAAGCTAGGTTAAACAAATGGGTCAATGGGTCAAAACATTATAGGCGTTACAGGAGGAAGCAGATTTTCTCCATTTTTGTTTCATACATCACATCTGTTATGATGCTTTTCACAAATTTTATGCTGCACACAATTCTTTTTTTAATCTCATTTCTAAGGTAATAAACTTTTTTTATCCAAGTTCTGTCCACACTCTCCAAACGCTGTAATCCACACTGCACATTCATTTATATTCAGTTTCCCCTAGAGGATCATTAAATTTTAATGCTGTCTTATCTTAAATATTTAAAATTTGCAGCAATATCCATTGTTTGTCACTCGATCCTCACCAATGGAAATTGTCAAGGGTTGGAAGCCCTTGATTTCCCGTCCCAAAACTTCCAAATAAACGTCTGTGACAGGAAGACAGAGCATTATAAACTGAAACACATCTCATCTTCTATCCCTCTCTCTCTCTCTCTCTCTCTCTCTCACCCTCCTTCTCTCTCTCTCTTTCCCTCTCTCGCTCTCTTGCCCAAACACTTACCTGTGTTTGCTGTGGCCTGAACTTTGGGCCGTCTCCATAGCGACGTCCGACACACTCAGCGACGGTGGCGGCCGACCAGTGGTCGTTTGCTCCTGTCATTGCTCTACATTCACCACCTTGCTCTGCCTGCCTTTGACCTTTCTTCTTCCCTCGGCCTTTTCCATCATTCCTGTCTGTTTATTAGAGGCAGAAACGCGGGCGCCAGGCGGGTTTGACAAAGCATGCAGCCTCTAAAGAAAGGTCTTAATTACTTCTTGGGGTTTTTTTTATCATAGTGACATAATATCCAATCACTCATCGCTCCATTTAGCTGATATAAGGCAGCTCAGTTAAATGATATGCGATGCAGAGACTTTGCCACAGCTTGAAAAAGAAAAGAAAGGCTTTGGTTTCTGTCATTCTATTTAAAAATTCCTACTTTTTGAGAGTAGGTTGCATCCATTTTGTTGCTGCGTAATTGGATCAGATCTTTTATCTTGTTGATGTTTTTTTTATCACATATTGATAAAGCAGGCTCTTCCAGCTTGTACCATGGATGTACAGAACATGTCAGACGTTTCCCTCTTTTGATTTGGCATCGTTGCCGTGGCGTGGGCTCACACTGTGTTATTCTTTCAGCAGAGTGCTATATAAGATCTGTGATCCTCACCTCTGGGTTTTTAAGATGAGAAAGCAACTTTTGTTTTCGGATCTGTTTTGTTTTTGGTTTTTTGTCTTTTTTTTTAAATAGGATCCCCTCTGTTGCTGCGCGCACATGTCTAGATGTGCAAATGTGTGTGGGAAGTTGTGAAGCGTGTGAAGAAGGCAACACTCCCACTCAGTGACCTGTGTGCCGGTTTAAGAAGCGATGAAAATACTGCACCTCCCCTCGAGTTCCTCACTTCCCTGGCATGTTGGGGAAGGGTCAGCAGATCTCTCTCACCTCTTGTCTCAAGAAAGACATCGAATTTCACTGTGCATTGAATGACAATTATTTGTTAAATAAAACACACACACACAGAACAGGGTTAGAGATCTCTCCTTGCAACCATTTTGGTTTTTACTGTATGACAGCTTTTTTTGTGTGTGTGTTCGAGTGTGAAAAAAAAAAGATTTGCACATGCTATGTGTCTAAACCAGTGAAAAGCCCAAATGTGGCCTGCTTGCAGAACAAACAAAACCTATTCTTCCCAGTGAATTTCAGCTAAAACACATCTATTCCATCTACTGAGACCAGTTTCCCTCCCTTCCTCTCCTCTCTTTTAGCCTGAGACCGCCCGCCCATCTAATTTGAGTTTAGACTAGAGACAACCAATTTCCCTGGTGGTTTGGCTTCAGCAAATACACATTTCCCCTTACAGTGCTTTTGATGTCTTGTGGAAACTCCTGGCCTTTTCCATGTTTTCTCTTGGAAGTCCAGCATTCAAAACCTATTGTGGAATTTAAAGAAAGAAAGAAAGAAAGACAGAAAGAAAGAAAGAAAGAAAGAAAGAAAGAAAGAAAGACCTTATGCAGCAAACTCATGCTTGTCATTTTTCTTAATCCTGATGGCAGCAACATGATATTTCAACTTTGGGAAATGGCCAAATGTTTGGCTACATTCATTTGGTAAGTTTCTCTATGCTACGAGCCATTTGGGCAAATTTGGAGGCACTGGCTGTTCTAAATATTCAGTTGTCTGGTAAAATAGTTAACGTTGTCAACGTAAGTCAGTTTACGCTACAGGTAACCAAGCATTATTTGGAGCTATTCTGAATGTCTAGTTGGCCAGTAGAATGGTGACGGTGTCTTGTATGTTAGTCTACATGTAACCACATGTCATTCAGAACTCTATTCATTTCCAAACATTGTTGGCTAGTAATACAGTGAATGTGGCTTTTGAGCCCATGTGGCCAGAGGACAAAACAGTTTTGGTTGGGTTGGTTTCCTGGGGAAACAGAGTGACTATGTGCTTGTCTGGTGTTGTTTTGACATCAGATCAGCAGGCAGCTGTTAGTCCAACATTGTGGAGCAAATCATTGCTGACCAATCTATACTGACCTGTCTACAGCCAGGCCAGAGAGCAGAGTACAGTGGTGATGTGAAGTGTGTTCATTTTGGATGTGCAGGGTGTGTGTGTGTGTGTGTGTGTGTCATGCATGCATTCGTGCGTGCGTGTGTGTGTGTGCCGGTGCTTGTTCTCATGTGAAACTTGACGCCCTGCTCATGTATTGGCGAGTTAATGAACTGAAAGCAAAAATGTCTGTCCCCAATGTCCCCACTTCTGCCTTCATTTTTTATATGCCTTTCTGTGTGTGTTTGTGTGTGTGTGTATGTGTGTATGTGTGTGTGTACTGTAAGGGATTCAGGCTGAGGTGGAGGAGAGAAGTGTAAACTCTGACAAAGGTAAGAGTTTAGCAGGAAAAAAAGGGAAAAAAGAAAAAACACACAAAGAAAAACACAGAACAGAAATGATTGCTGTTAGTTATTAGTAGCCTATTTTTTTTAAATTGTAGGGATTGTATTTAGTTGCTTTTCTGCTCTGTTGTTCATCAGACGGCAGCACCAACAAAGCCGACAGGAGAGAGAGAGAGAGAGAGAGAGATTCAGAGATGAAGACAGAGGAGAAAGAAAGGGTTCAAGGTTCACAAGTCTGATATAGTAAGAGAGAGAGTCAGAGATAGAATGTTCTTACCTGCCATCACATTTTGTTTTCCTTCCCTTTTCTTGTCTATATCTGCTTGTTCCTGCAGTATGGAGATACAGAGGGTTTGTGGTTGCATCACACATCTCCTTTCAACCATGGAGGTCCACTGGAGTTCAGAACTGCATGTGTGTATATACAGCATCCCAACCAAGCCAGAAAAACAGAACTGAAAAAGATTTTCATGATGCAGCTGTGGATCAGTTGAGTGAAATAATAAGTGAAAATGAATTGTCTGATAAGGCAGACTTGTTTTTTTCATTGAAGTTTGTGTGACACAGTAAACTGTCTTGAGTTACAGCTTAACAAGAGTCAGATCAGTTAACTTGAACAAACTGTTACCTATAGCCAACTAACCAGCAGGTTAATTTAGCAAAGCAAAAAATGTTAAAGATGTTAAAAAATGTTAGCAAGCAGTAGTGATGAATGCTACATTTGACGGTGCTACGTTATGAGGAAATCAGATGTGTTTATGACAAAACGATGATGCTTTGCTGGCTTTTTAACTATCTCATGTCTGGACATGCCTTGGTGGTTAAGTGATCCGTTACCAGATAACAACAGAAACGAACCATTTTCTGCTGAGATGGCTAAGTTTAGAAAGGTAAACTGTCAATTTTAGCAACTGAGCCTACATGTTATTGGGCAAAATGGATAGTTGCGCACTCAGTTCTATAATTAATTTGACACTGATGCAAGCTCCATATGGCTTTCTTTTTTAGAGTTCCACAAAGAGCAAAAATCATAATAAATTTGACTGCAAACAGCTTGTGCAATATAACCCTAGTGCTCTGAAGCAAAAACAATTGCGCTGTGGGTCTAAAAGTCCAATATTTCCTTTATTATCTCCTAGATATACCAAAATTCGCAGCACCCAGTACCAAGTCAATGCTGCTTAATGATGATATTTTTTCATTACTGTCATTGTGATGTCGAAACGGCCTATTTTTCCAGCCCTTGTAGTCATTGCTGCTCAAGAGCTGAAGACCTCCAATATGGCTGCCAGAGGATGACTAACATCCTCTGAAATCCCCCATGCCCTGGAAAGTGCGTGGGGGTGGGGTAAAGGATTGCTTCATGTCATGTAATACAGAGACTGATGGTGTACGCTAACATCCATCAACTCTGCAGTATTGATCCACTACAAGCTGACTAGCCCAGATTAAAGAGAATATAAATGACAGCTGCTCTGTACATGTTACACACATAAATGGAAATGTGCAGGCAGAAGAAATACAAACATAAGCACATGTATATAAGAACACACATGTTCACACACATATATACGCACACACACAGGTCCTCTTAGGTCTGTCTGCCTGTTCTGAGCCCATATGGGCAGCAGCACAAAGGGCTGTTGGGTAATTGTGAGTCATGATCATAATCCCCTGAATGTGAATGTGGCAAACGGCAGAAGACTCTGCTTTACACAGGCCAGGTCTGAATGGACTGCACTGTGTTGTCATGACTGTCAATCTGGAACCTTATAAGTATTTATGCAGGGAAGAAGGAATAAACAAATCACGGTTACTTTCATTACTGTGACTGAAAGCTTTTGTACTTTTTTTGGGTAAAAAAATTTAAACCATGAGTTTTACTTTAACTTGAGTATGTGTCATGATTGAAAATGCACATCTGATGTAACTGGTGATCTCTTATCTCGTTGACTACGTACACACATCTCACAGAATGAAATACAGTTTATTCACAGAATTGCAAAACATGATAAAAGCAATAAAAAAGAGCAATTTAGCTAACTCAGAGCTACACAAGAACAATTTAAGAGTAGATGACAAACCGGGTCAATATGGCACAATCTACCTGTAAAATATAAGTATCAAGGTAGGTACAGAGGCTAAAGCTGTACTATAGGACCCAGCACACACACTGTAGAAGAAAATTAGACCCAAAATATAAACAATTTTACACAAGGACAGGTAATTGTATTAAAATATTTGGATATGTGGAATATGAACAAAACAGTTATTATGTTACACTTCAAAACAATCCTATCAAAATATAACAAGTTACATATTTTAGAAACCGCTTAATTATTACTGCTTAAACCGGTAATAAGTTTAAATAAAACTATCAAACTAATGTGTTGTGCGCTTAAAGCATCAAAGTCACACCTAAATCAGCTGCCTGCTTAATATCAGGACACAACCCATACTGAAAAAAGAAATACCTTGAACGCCATATTTTACGATAAGCTTTCAAAGAATACCAAAGGTACACAACCATATTATCTCCTGATTGAAGGGTGTATAAAATAATTAAAACACGTAAATGATGTAGCTATACATTTAGCAAACCAACGTAAGGCTATTAAACCTGTGTAATACCATAATAATGTTTTTAAATTGACACACTGCAAATGCTTGCTGTCAACACTCACACCTTGTCCACATTCCACTGCACCTCCTTGATTTGTGCCCGAGACAATAGAGGGAGAGCACTAGATACACTAGATACAATTGTCCCTACATAAAGTCCCTTTGCTCTTCAGGGACCTGAAAGCATCCTGATTACATATGTTTTGACAAAATGCTGTACTTTGCTAAATTTTTAACTGTATCCCTTTTTTTGTAAACTGGCCGACTGTGATGCCAATTAATAATGTTAAGTCAGTTAGCAGAGAATGGTGAGGCACAAAGAAGGAGAAGTAAAATTTCTGGCTTCACTTTCCTCCTTTATTTGAACTCACCAGTTTTCCTGTGTCTTCTCTTCTCTTCTGTGTTCTCTTTACATTGCATGGGAAAGTTATTGTGAAAACTGATGATGGTTAAAAGCCACTGCCTGAAGCAAGAGTGGAAATCAGCAGCTGGGACAAATTCAGTGTGGATAGCATAGTGAGCTTGTAAGGGACATTATAATGATAATTAATACATGTCGCTACACTTGCTGGCAAAGCTGTCAAGTTGTTTATCTGTATAGCCCCTTAATCACAGTTGCAGTCTTAAAGTACTTCACAGTGATCTGCAGTTTGAAAACAATGTCCATCTGCACCATCCACAGTCCATCTGTTACATGCCCTCATCTAGATATTTTATCAATGTCCAACAGTACCAGACATGCAATGTTAGTCACCAGTCCTTGTTCTTAAACCAGTGTTAATGTGTTTTTTTTACGGTGGAATTTCATATTGACCAAGTATCACAGCCTTTTACTCTGCAAGTCATGACCTAGTATTGCACTCAAGGGAAAGAAATTATATTTCCAAAAGGCATTTTTTGACCCTGACCTGATTTTTCGTGGAAATTGGGTTCCTGACTGAGACTTGGTTGAAGTTTGGTGAGCATAGCCAGCTGATTGAACTCTCTGAACTCCTCAGCTCCCATAGGACCACTGGCTGGGGTGGTGGACTCGCTGTTGTATTTAATAAGTCATTTAAATGCTATGGACCAATCAGTGAATTTGGAAGCTTTGAAGCACTTCTGTTCACAGTTTGTTGTACAGATCCTTTGTGTGATTGCCTATTGTCCCCCTTAATTTAATAGTATAGCTTCCCTTGACTTCCCTTGTCTGAAGTTTCTAAATTTTTGTTTTCAGTGGTGCTG
>OMLF01021890.1:0-11564 GCA_900302615.1 Holocentrus rufus | reverse complement strand
AGGCATGCCAGTTGGGCCGGTCCCTCCAGGCTTCTTTCAGGTACGCTTTACGCACACACACACACACACACACACACACAGAAAAGAGAGGAGTCTGTGAGCCACTTAAGCATATTAGAAAAAAGGGGGCACAGGTTAAATTGTGGCAGATATTTCATCAGGAGGTTGTGTCACTTAGGTCTTATTCTGTGTCAGTGCAGGGGTTATTTCAGTGTGTGTGTGTGTGTTTGAGATCAGAGGCAGTAGGGAAGAACTCACTCTGTCATTTCTAAAGGGCTTCGTAGGACTTCGAGTAATATCATGTGTTCCTTCATTTGTGTTTAGCCTATAACGTGCTTTTGTGTGTGTGTGTGTGTGTGTGTGTGTGTGTGTGTGTGTGTGTGTCTAAGTGTCTAAGAGAGAGAAAATAGACAGAGAGAGAATTCCCCGCTCTCCAGCAGAAGGGCTCGGCGAGCTGCAGATTGATTAGCCGTCATTATCAGTCAAACTCAGTCGCTCACGTCTGACATGCAGATCAATAGCCTTCATGGCCGTTTCTCAGCCCGGCTTTCAAAAAAAAACTCAAACTTGAGTACAAACAGCCCGTTCCATGTTCCCCCCGACCATCCTCCTTTTTTTTTTATTTTGAAGATCAATTGTTCTTTGAAGACGGTGTCGTGTCAGGGCCGATCAGCGGCGAGGAACGCAACAATAAAATAAACGCTTTTCCTCATTCGAATTCCAGAGAATAAACTGGATCAGAGAATCAGAGAGCCGGATTTTGAAATGAACCGTTTTATTTTGAAAAAAAAAATGGAGGCGTGCAAAATCAACACACATGCAGTCAAAATTAGCTCTATAAAATATGTCATATGTTCATTCATCCAGCAGTTTATCTATCTATCCATCAGTCTGTCTATCCAGCGTTTTAATTTATTTATCCAGTCACTCACTTATTCATTCTCTCTCCCCTTTCATCATTAATTTGCATTGACTTGTTCATAAGTTAATAAGGTTTTGAAATGAAGCGCTTAAATAGTCCTCAAGTATTATAGCTGTTTTTCCTTTGATGATGGATCTGGTCGTACAGCTGGAGGATGAGAGGAGGGGGATTTAAAGGCAAGACCCTCGGCCGTTAAAACCAGTTTGCCATTGCTCTCTAGTGGCTGGTCCCAGTATTGCGCCTGGAGACTCAAAAACTCCAGTGCATGAGTTCAGCAGACATGGCAACAGCACTGCTACTGTCTGTGGTGAGGACAAGTGGAAGCCCGGCTCGCAGCAGCAGCAGCAAAAAGGCTTTTCACGCGCGCTGCCAAGCACCAAAACTGTTAACACACACACACACACACACGCTGACATCACGATGAACAAACCTCATCCTTCATCACACGTCTCTTTTTCCATAAATCCAGTGAAAGTGCGGTCAGCCGGCCTCCCCGCACGATGGAATGTCTGTTTCATTGTTCAAGCAAAACACCCCTTGTTAAAGGAAAATGAGCCTCCAAAATCAGCCGCTAATTGTTTCCCAGTTTCAAATGGAAAAAAAAAAAAGCATAAAATGAAATAAAATGGAGCTTAGTCAGATAGGTGGAAAAATATTTAACACTTTTAAAATTGAGGTTTAGAAGAAAAAAAGTGATGGAATATAGTTCCACACCTCTTCCGTTTGAAGAGTTTATTAAAGAATTTGTTTAATTTGTCACCTGACTTGGCAACCCAAAACACAGTGAATGCATTCCAAAACAGTAAATTTCATTTGTTTTTTTAATCTTCTTCGTAATTTTTGGGCAGTACAGTAAAATAATGAAGTATCTAGCTATTTAGTTCTTGTACATTTTCCTTTCAAGTTAAAATGTGGTGTTTTGTTACCGAGGCGACAGCAGACGACATGAGTTGTGTGGCGGCTCTGTGTTCTGCAGCCTCACAGTTGAGCAACAAGTGTTTGTTATACATGCGGCTGACACTTTGTATTCCAAGCCTGAGTGTTTGATTACACGTGTTTATGCTTGTTTTGTCAGCCGTTCATGTCACCCCGATACCCTGGAGGACCCAGACCTCCCCTCAGATTACCCAATCAGGTAAGAGCCACACTGCCACCTGCAGGCGGCACGCGGAGCTGCAGAGGGAAGTGAATGGAGAGTCTGTGTAGCAATAAAGTTGCTGATAAAGGAGAAGATGATGATGTTGCAGATAATGGATCGTGTCAAATTTATAGGGACTTGGAGGAGTCCCTGGCAGCCAGCCTATGTTACCCAGTGGGATGGACCCCACAAGACAGCAAGGTACACACACACACACACTCACACTCACAACACAGTACATACACTCTGCATGAATTAAGCATAAATGTAAAACATGCAAACAGGGTCAAGAGGTTCCGTTGCCATTGAACTAAATGTTAAAAAATCTGTGGTGGATCTTGAACGTGGTGTGATTGTTGGTCCCGGACACACGGTTCTGTTTCCTCCTGACATTTTGGCACGCCATAATATCAAGAGGTGCTTTAAAAAATCTGCAATACACAGAAAACATCCTCTCAGTGAGAATGCCTCATTGATGAGAGCGGTCAGTGGAAAATATGATTTCCATGCTAACCGGCAGGCTGCAAATAATCAAATAATAGTTCTCCCCCTGCCGGCTAACAACAAGAAGATAAGGCTGCAGCGAGCGTGCAATAACCAAAAATGGACAACTGGAGAGTGGGAGAACAGTGTTCACTCTGATGAAACTGCACTGATGGCAGCTTCTGAGTTTGGTGTAAACATGAACCCATAGATCCATCCTGCCTGATGTCGACAGGACAGGTTCATGACGACGGTGTAAAAATCTCCACGTTAACAAATCATTTTAGTCTTATATTCAGTTTTATAGTTTTGATTTTCTGAAACCAAGGTAAAAAATCTGCCAGTGAGATGAGACTTGTTTCCAATGTTAACCAACTTGTTTCCAGAATTTTCTTGAATCAAGTGTCAGTTCCTTGATACTCAAAATGTTCCCAGGCACATGACAGTGATATTAGTCTATTCTAGTGGGCTGTGCCGTCCCAAGATCTCAAGCCGGCACATTTGAGATGTTCTGTTAAAAAAAAACTGTGTGACACTTCATTAAATCCTGATAAAGACCCCTGTGATACATTTCCAGCGCCTTCTTCAATCAATTCCTTGAAGAATTCTGACTGTTTTTCTGTTTGTTCAGGACATCCAAACATGGGAGGTCCCATGCAGCGGATGACTCCACCCAGAGGCATGGTTCCTCTAGGGCCCCAGGTGAGTGGCTGGATTATTTCTCAAGGATACTTGCACCATGTGATTGTGCAAGTTACTGTGCATTATGCATTGTTTTTTGTCAGTTTAGATTAGCAGGCCTTTGTGTGTGTGTGTTTTCGGACTGGACATCTTGGATCTTTTGTTGTTCTCTGTCCCTGTTTTTTTGTTTGTAGGAGTTACCTTGTGAAAGAGAGGGACTTTCTTGACTGAGTTAACTGAGGAGATGTTTTATCATCTGTATATCTATACTTATTTATTTATTTATTTAGTGCCGTTTGTGTACATTGTGCAATGCTGCAGTCGCTGACTCTTCTCTGTTTGATTATTTTTGTTTCGTTTCAGAACTATGGAGGTGGGATGAGACCACCGCTCAATGCTCTGGTCGGTCCTGGGATGCCTGGCATGAACATGTGGGTGTTAACCACACACACACACACACACACACACACACAGGCATACAGAGTAGAGACCCAGAGCCAGTTGAGCAGTTTAGGACTGTTTTTCTTTCTCTCTCTTGCTCTTTCAGTCTGTCTTTTGTATTCTCTGTAACGTCTAAAATGTAAATCAACTCCCCACATTTCTCTCACCCCAAAAGTTCTGAAGGACAACATTAAAGCCGACTGTCCTTAATCACTCACTTCAGTAGATGCCGTCAGCCACTTCCCTTACGCAGCTTTTAATTACTGCCGTACTGTATGTTCTTGGCTCTCGGAGGTCTGGAAGGGGAGCTGAGAGCTGGCCTGCCTCTGTTTTGTCTTGTCTTTGTGTTCGCTCTCCTCTCGTTGTTCCCGTCACCTCTCTCTGGCAACGGAATGCCTTGTTGATGCCAACTTTGCTGTAATGAATTGAATGGAAATGCAACAAAGAAGCTCACCAAAAGAACAGAAAACTAAAGTTTCTCTGTGTGTATGTGTGTGTGTGTGTGTGTGTGTGTTTTCCCCAGGGGACCGGGTGGAGGCAGACCCTGGCCAAATCCTCCAAACACCAATTCTGTAAGTACCTATAGAAACACACACAACTCGTCTCACCGCTTAACATTTTTCATTCTTTCATCATTTCTTTATCTGTTTTTTTTTTTTAGATCCCCTACTCGTCTGCATCCCCAGGAAGTTATGTGGTATGTATCTTTGAATTAACTGTTTCTATTTGCTTGCTGATCCATGCTATGAATTTATCTCATTAGTGTCACAACTTTCATTTCAGGGACCTCCAGGAGGAGGGGGGCCACCCGGTACCCCAATAATGCCCAGTCCAGCAGGTAAACAGTGTTTCTGTGTCTGAATGCCTTTGTTTTCATGTGAGTATGAACTGTGTGGCACCAGCAGTTCAACCTGAAATTACATTTACTCTCTTAACTCCGCTTGTCAGATTCAACCAACTCCGGTGACAACATGTACACGATGATCAACACAGTCCCTCCAGGTGCAAACCGGCCAAATGTGAGACAGCATTACCTTGTTTTTTTTTTTCTCTGCCTCGGATCGCTGTGTCTGAGTGCATTTGAGTGTGTGTGGGTGTATTAGCTTTGTGCATGCTTTGCAATGGGATTAGTCAAATCTTTACACAAACACAACCCTCAGTTATGATGGGTGCACACACTGACGCAAGCAAGGTTTTAGCTTCCCGTTTTTAATAAATCGTCAGCAAGGAGTAGCTGTAGGTTTGCTTTGAATTTTGCTGATTACTAAATCCATATGAAAGTCTGTTTTTATAATGGGTTTTTATTTCAGAAAACTGGGTAATAAAAAGTTTAAAAATGGAACGGTGTGTAGACTTTGGTATTCACTCTATTTTACCATGTTCTGCATATTTTCCCATCAGTTCCCTATGGGTCCAGGTGGCGATGGTCCTTTGGGTGGCATGGCTGGGATGGAGCCTCATCACATGAATGGATCATTAGGTACAGTGACAAATAGCCTGTATGGGTTGCAGTGTGTACATCAACTCTAACGACCCAGCCGCACTGGATGCAATTTGGCCCGAGACTGGTCCGTCCTCGATTCATTTTCTATGTAGAGCGACTAAAATGCTCTGCAGAGAATGCTGGGAAATAAAATTCATCAAATTGAATGCAAATGTTCACTGTATGAAAACCAATAGACCTTTTTCACAGCAGCCATTTTGACATGAAATAGTAGGTAAATATATTACGTTACACTAAGGAAGGCTCTGTACCTAAATAGAACAGAGCCCTTAATTAATGTGATGAGTAACACCTGGGCCTACCTACTGTTTCCTGTCAAAATGGCTGCTGTGAAAAAGATCTATAATGATCATCAAATGCAGCACTGTTTGATTCCAGGTCACATTTGCTTGAGCTGTATGTTTTCCTCAACTCTCCAAAAGGTTCTTTTGCATATTAAAAAGTTTAGTAAGTTTTCCAGAACCATAAATTAAGTTCCATTTTTACTTTCAGTTCATCTTAATGCATCACATTTGATATTACAATAACACAGCAGCAATGGTGGTAAGGCTGCTAGAGTGATGTCCTCAAATACTCTTAGATAGTTAAATAATGCACCACCTATTTGTGATGCTGTATGTTTTACATGCGTATCATAATATCTACTTAGTGGGAATTATTTTGAAATGCCTGGAAGCAAGCAGTTTTGAAGAGGATTGTGACTCCAGACAAATACATTGCATCCAGGGTGGTTGGGACATAAATATCCCTTGTTGAGAGGTTATGTTTGTGCCAAAATGATGCACACTTCATGCACAAGACAGTTTCATGTTCATTTGCTAATGAATGTTTGTGTTATTTCCATGCCTTCTCTCAGGGTCTGGTGATATAGACAGTCTCCCTAAGGTAAGAGAAGACACTCATCTGAACCTCCAGTTTGTTATAGCACTGCATATCCGAGTGTTGTAGTTTAAATAACGCACAGCTCCTGTTTGTGTCGTGTGTTTCTGTGTTCAGAACTCTCCTGGTAACCTAAGTATGACCAACCAGCCGGGGACTCCCAGAGAGGACGGAGAGATGGGAGGAAACTTCCTTAACCCTTTTCAGAATGAGAGTGTGAGTCTGTTTGCTGGTTAATGTTTGTGGGTTGAAAATGTTGACATCCATTTATGGAGCCTTGAATGCTCCTGAAACTGTGGTTAAAAACTGTCTTTATGTAAACTTTGGAGTCTCAAAACGTGTTACTACAGACATTGCTGTGTTTTTTAATATAAATGATTATTTATTTGTGTTGTACATCATGTTATGTGTCGTCCATAAGGGCTTATAATGGAAAAAAGTGTTCAACAAACAAACAGAAACAAGAGCAAATAAGAACCGATCTGACAGACTGCACTCACATACAGAGCAGGCCACTGGTTTGTAATGCTGACTAACTCAATACATCATAAGAACCATAAACATACTTTCAGAGATGTAGTTTATCCCCTCTTGGTTTCCACATTTCCAAATGAAATTTGCCACGGTAAAATCCTCTCTGTATAACTCCTCCATCTTGTCCTCATCCTGAAACCAAAACAGTGCCTTGTTTTACATTTTCTCAAATTAATGTAATCTTAATTCAACATACTGTGTACCACGGAACAAAAAAAGAGGAATTCCTCTCCAGTAACACCCAGATCACACACAGTACAGGTTTTCTTCCTCAGTAATAGAACTGAACCTCTGAGTCCCGGCTCTCAGCTGGACACATGAAATCTTCTGGATTTTTCTAAAGCTAATGTGACAGAGGATTTTGGACTCTACATTTTTTCAGCTTTGATAGAATTCTAATATATTATATAATATATAAATTATAAATTATGAGAAAATTATAATATAAATTAAGTTTTGGTTTGAGCACTTCATTTAGACTGTCTAGTGTTAATATTTAACCGACTCCCCTGTATCAGCTGAGCCAGTGTGGATACTGAACTTCATATCAACCTGTGAAATATAAATATTCAACTTAGTATCAGTTGACTATCAGTTCAGTTTTAACTTATCAGCTTTGTATCAGTTTGGGGTTCTGTTGATACTGAGTTGAATATTGATATTTGGACAGTACAAATAAAGTGACACCGAGCAAAATGTCAGTAGCCCATTTTTCCTTCATAAAAAAATAATCTGTGTTGAATGTAGTGAGCACTACATCCAAAGTCATTTCTAAAAGCTTATTGCTGATCAGCTTCACTGAATAAAATGTTCATATTATTACACCATGGAAAGTTATGTGCTTTGTCCCAGCTGAAGACATTTTTGGCCTCTCTTTCCTCAGTTACATTAGACAGGCAGTTCCAAAGTCTCATTTTCCGTTTTGCCGAACGATACAAGAAAATAATATTTTTGCTTTTCTGCAGCAGTTGGATCAATTACCAGTTATCCACACTGGCCAAAATATCTGTTTAAGAATACTGATATTTAACTTAAGTTAATTAATGGATATGAACAGCATTTTTCACACAGGCACACACTCATGTTACTTCTCCTGTTTTCTTCATCTCCTCAGTATTCTCCAAACATGACGATGAGTGTGTGAAGGCTTCGGACGCTGGTCGCTCAGTCGGTCAGTCAGCTGGTTTGGTGAAAAGCAAAGAGACAGGACGGGATGACATCTAGGCCAGTGACTCTTCCTCTACCAGCTGCCCAGACAGGACAGTTGCCCCAGGCCCCTTCCTCTTCCTCCTCCTCCTCCTCCTCCTCTTCCTCGTCCTCCCCTCCCTGGTTTCTGTCTCCGTCTCCTCTCTCCTGTTTCCTCTCCTGTTCTACGTGGTGACTCTCTACTACATCCATCAGTTCTTCCTCTGCAACTATGAGACTGTACAAAGGAACCAAATTTAAACAACCAGGAGGAAAACTTTCTGTATATTTGCATACTGTGCGTACGTGACTGTGCACACACTCCGGTCACAGGCAGGTGATCCTGTGTTTTCCACCACATCATGGAGTTCACGCCCAAATCCGCCATGAGCAAAGAAGAGGCCAGTACCCGATTTGTCTGAAATTCAAATTCTGGAGGATTTAAGGAGATGTGGTCAGTTTTTGATTGTTCTGACTGGACGATATCACATGGAGCATGGCAACCATACATTTCGTTTTATTTTTTGTTTTTCTTGGACAGAAAATTACTCCGTCCCTTAATGGATGCCAATGCCACCCAAAACAAGAGATCACAATTGCTGTACTACGATACTTATTCTGGACTTGGACAAGCGTTTTGTCAACTATTTTTAATTGGCTGTGCCAGTCTGGAATTGATTCTTTCAGACCGCCACTGACATTTTGTTTAGTTTTTATATTATGAGTCAAAGGATCAGCTATCCTGCCATCTAAGCTTTTTAAATTCCACACCCACCCACTCCTCGCCCCCTCAAAAAAGTGAGACCCCTCACTCTGCCTCAGCTGTATCACGACATGTTTGCAAGGCATGATGGTCAAAGACAGGAAGTGCAGATCAGAGCCTGCTCTCTGTTTTGACATTGATGGCAAAGTCACAAAAAGTGTTGAGCACAAGCTAAAAAAAAAAAAAAAAAAAAATGTCCCCATCCTGAGAGAGAGCTCGCACTGTAATTAATAGTTGATGAGCAAAAGAGCTTTGTTCAAGGTCTGTACCTGATAAGTCACTATGCTAACAGTAATTTGTTTAAAGAAGGCATTAAGGAGCACGGTAAGATTAGACCGGGGAAGAAGACACACTCAGAGGTTAACATCTGCTGGTACAAAGTGAAATTTTGACCAGTTTGTTCTTGCAGCGAAGGCACTCTTCATCAGAAAATCTGTCACAGTCTCCCACTGTGAGACTCCCCAGTATCAATAATGTAAGAAGACACCGTCTAGAAGTTTCTAGGCTGTGCTTTCTATTGGCTGCACAAGACAAAACATGGGAGAGAGAGAAAGAGAGAGAGAGAGACTTTTTTCAGCCATGTTCTGCAACAAGGGGACATTGAATCTGTTTTGGTTTAATTTGATGGTTTTGTTTGCTGCGTTTTTATGGACTCTCTTATCTCCGGTTCTTGAAAACCTTCTCAATCAAAATGATCTGATGAGTTTTGTCCTGGAGCCACAGTTGCTAAATGAATATTGAACATAAAAGTGAAAATCTAATGAAATAAAAAAAAACAAAGACAGGGAATAGTTGTACAAGCCACATTTTCTGGGTTATAAAATGTTAATTTGAGAGAGAGAGAGAGAGAGAGAGAGAGCAGTGAAGACCGATGATCAGAAGGTATTCAGTCAAAAAGCAAAGTTATACAGCTGCTTTGGTCAGTTCCTCTTAATTTATTACTGTCATCCGGATAAACTGTGATCTCAGTATGATTTGGAAGGTTCGTTGGTATAAAGAGGTAAAATAGTCTTGTTTTTAATCAATGTTTTAAACCTTTTTCACTGCCCAAGATGTATTATTATGTATAGAAGGACAACATGCCTGTGAACATTTCTCCTTCCCCCTCCCTTACAGCAAAGTGTACAGCTCTCAAATGTAGCTCCTCTGTCTTGTATGTGTATTTGATATTATTATTTAAAAAGAAAACTGGAGAGAGGAATAACAAAAAAGGGAGGGATGGACGAGTGATGCACCATCACAACCGAACAGAGATATTTTTGTTTGTTTTCGTGTTAGTTTGAAGCCATAAGTGGGAATACAAGAAGACGCATTTGTAAATTGGATCATGTTTCCTGTTTTGTTGCAGTATGTGGGACTCCATTTGTGATGTGTTCATTTTCTCTTTTTTTATTCTTATCTTGTATTATGTTTTTGTAAATACACTGAGAAGTACTACATGGGTTTTGAATATGCTGGTATAAAAGCTTCTCTTCCCTTAGCTACGGTGTCAGCTCTTCTCATTTGTGAAGACGGCGTGCACGAGCAGGAGTGCAGTTGCCCGTGGGTGTATTTGAGCGTGTGTGTGTGTGTTGGTGTGTGCATGCAGGACGGGAACGGAGCTGCAAAAACACTCTTCCCTCTTCCACGGTTGTTCTCTAGCAGAGAGCAGGTTGAAACCAAGCCACCGAGTCGGTCCTCAGCTCAGGTTTACACTCTGTGCAGCTGCATCACCTCTGTTGCTTCATTAATGCATGAGCAGACACTGACTTCAGCTTGTTCACATTTGCGGAGGGTGCTTAACTCAGCTTTGTCTTGTGGCGTACTCAGAGTCGGAAAGTAGCTAAGTACATTTACTCAAGTACTGTCGCTGACTTAAGTACAATTCTGAGGCACTTGAATATTTCCAGTTTGTTTGGCTATACTTTTACTTCATTAAATGTCTTAAAATACGTTTTGCTCCACTACATTTAACATTTAACGTCTGACAGCCGTAGCAGCTTGACACTTTGCAGAATAAGTTTACATGCAAAATTCAATAAGTCCATGCAATTCAATGAAATTGTGTTCTGCACCACCTACAACATTAAAATACTCTTACAATTTTATGCCTCAATGAATTAACACTCTTAAAGGTGACATTTTTCAGAACAAGCATTTTTACTTTTCTTAAATACGTTTTACTGCTAATACTCACAAAATTTTGGTTGCAGGACTTTTAATAGAGAATATTTCCATTACAAAATTGCTGCCTTTGCTTAGGGTTTGTGAACGGTTTTTACACCACTGGCTGTAGTTAAATTCACTCCCTTCATTGCAAAGTATAGCAGTCACCACCTCTTAACATTGCAGGGCAAAATGCGCTTTTCTGTGCGAAGTCTAGTCAAAGTAATTTTTAGTAATTGACCCACCAGGATCGGCCAGAGCACCGAGGCTGTCAGCCACTTTGCTAGAGGACTGAAAAACATCTTATTTACTGAGCCTTGACATCAGGGCAGGCAGCCACGCTGGAGACCTCACAGCAACAGCAGATGACAAGAAACATGCAGCTTGTCTTAAACGAATCACTCTTTCTCTCTGTCTCTTCCCGTCCCCCACCTCCCCTCTCTTTTACCTCACACGCAAACACACAAAGAGACCAAGACAGAAAGATCGAGAAAGGCAGGCTGAAAAGAGTGGGAGTGCAAACAGGCAAACACCCACAGAAGGAATTATTCATACCGCCCAGCAGAAAAGAGTGGGTGAGGATTTGAGTGAGCCTACATGGCGCTCTTGTCTTTTCTCTCATATTATGTCTTATGTCAACACAAAACCTGAACTTTGCACCTGGCTATCTTATAAACATTCGCCAGCACCAAATATTTACTGTATAGGAAATCTTTGTCACCGTCTGCTACACAAGAAATAGCAGCAAATATAAAAAAGGGGGTCATCACTGCTGTGCAGCATCAGAACATACATGCTTTTCAATGTGAAGTCTATGTTTTGAATTTATTGATCTCTGCATGTATTTGAAGCATTTATCACAACCTCTGTCCACCCATGATTAATTAGC
>OMLF01021881.1:86095-110354 GCA_900302615.1 Holocentrus rufus | reverse complement strand
CAATGGACTCCATTTTGTTAAAATGTGCCTCATGGAGCTTTTTGAAGTCTGCACAAAAGACACCAAATAATAATTATAGTAAATAATTTTTTTTAAAGAATTCAAATATGGTCATTTGAGTTTTTGTTTCAGCAAGAGGGTAAAGAAAGAAAGAAAGCCAGACAGGCAGACAGACAGACACACAACTTACTTGGAGTATTAGGCTTCAAATAGGGCTTGCTCTTCCTCAGAAGCCCTGCATGGCGGGGGATTTTACCCGGTTTTGGTTCACATCCTAAGTGCAGACACATTTGAAACATTAAAGCCAAACTTTTCCAACCTTCATTTAACATGCTTCTCCCGGTTAAGAACAAGGATCTCGTTAAGAAGCCCTGACTCAACAGACAGACATAACTATTTCTCATTGCGTGGGAAAGTAAAGGAGTAACATTTATCCAGCAGTACAGCAGCACCGCCCTGAAAGACGTAGATAGCTGACGTCCTACTTGATTTGAAATAAATAAATAAAAACTGCCAGGCCAGGCTCGGACAAAAGGTCTAGTCTTAATGCAGGCTACCCCTCAGAGAAGATGCTGAGTTCAGAGTATGGACAGTTAATATTTTCATATTGTTTCATCAAATTATGTTACTAACCCTCATTACAAGGCACAGGTGCTTCATCTTTAATCTCAGGTTGCTGCTCATCGTTGGGTGCCAGGTTCTCATTAGGCAGCACGGTTGTCCCAGACTCCCTGGTCAACGACATCCGTGTCCTCTTGGCACTCCCAGATTCAACAACTTCATCATCCTTCTGAAATGAAACAACAGTGGTTGAAATGTCCCATCCTAAACACACGGGACAGACACTTCTATTTGCTAAGGAGTCATGAATGAAGTGGAAACCAGAGTCTGCATGAGATCCAAGGGGATGCACTCATACAAACATGTACCAACCATGGATAGAAAAAGTTATATTTTATTTTGCCGACAGTTATTTATGTGTATTGGTGCCTGCTGTACCTGTGCTGTACTGAGTGGCAAGTTGGGGTCACACTCGGCTACTGGTTCAGTGTCAGAGATCTTTCTCTTGGTCTTGGTCCCTCTCCCACGACGTTTGGTCACAAACACCTCTGTGGAAACTGGTGCATCACATGTTCCACCCTCCTCCTCTTGAACATTGTCTTTTGCATCATTTTTGTCTTCTTGGCCATCAGCACCACTTTTCTCGAGTTCCTGGGAAAGATCACAAAATAAACACCAATAAGCAAATGGCACAAAAGCCTAGGTATAAAGGGATCCTACGATGAGAATGCATTATTTGCAAGGAGTTAACTTAGCTTACCTTCTCGTTCTCCATCTCCAGTTCCTCTTGTTGATAATGCTGTTTAATCGCCTTCAGGAGTTTATCCGCCTGTTTTACAAATAATCACAACATCAGGACGCTCTCTGACTAAAATCATGTTGGATTTTGTGGACGGCTATATTTGAAAGAGATAACGTAGCATATCAATGTTATACACAGCTGGACATTGGTTAGTAAGCTAGCGTTAACATCAAGCTTGTTTTGGGCGTTACGATGAATGGCTCTCTGGTCAACAAGTCACTAAATTGACGTTGATTTTAAATTGTGGATTCGTTACCTTCATGTTTGCCTTAAGTCCAAGCTCTTTCGCGAGGCTTCGCAACTCTGCATATTTCATAGAGTCCAAATCCATGATTATATGTGGTAGTTTATTCTGTTAGGTGAAAAACATACGGCTCACACGTTTTCTCATGCATACAGAGTGAACTGCAGTGGCGCTCGACGGTTAAAACTCCTCCGATTCAAAACACAGCTGTATGAGCCTTTTGATTGGATACTTGATGTGAGCGGAAGTTCCTCACAGCCAATCAGAATTAAGCTGGAGTTTCATGCTCCTGCCCGTTGTAAACATAGAAAATGTGCTATAGATCGGGCATTCATTTGCATTAACCTGTTTTCCCGTGCACCCCACCGCTTAAATCCAACATCGATACTGATTTTACAACCCCTCTTGCTTGCTGTCTCGCTATTTTAGTATTTTATGACTTAACGACGACCGTGTTTTATCAATTAAAATCTGTATTTGCCAAACTGTTCCAGTCGGAGGCAGTATAAGTAAACCAAGAGTCGCGATTTCAAATCACGAGCGGGACAGCAAGACTCTCCAAAGTTTGTAAAAATGGAGTTCGATGCCAGCCTCCTCATGGATCGCACCGATGATTTCAAGCTGGCGAAGGAGGCGGGACGCAAAAATCGGATGACTTTTCACTGCCAAGAATGCAACATCATTTTGGGAGACTCTCTAAGCGTGTGTGGGGAGCTTCAAAGCATAGACTCTATTTTGTGCTTAAGTAAGTCCATTTCCTCCATCGCTGTTGATTCATGACGGAGAATGGTGTATGAGTTGTAACCAAGCTGAGGAATTAACGTATACACTAGAATTTGACCCTGATGTGGACAAAAAATCCCCATATCCTGGTTGTAACTTGTCATATGTACCACACACATACACACACACGGCCGTTTACTGCTTGTTTCCTTTCAGGAGTAACTGATGATGTGATTGTCAGTGACATGGAGCCAATAGTGAAGGGGGAACTGGCTCATTGGTGAGTAAATCAAACAATATATAAAACAGCACACATTCCTGATGGTTAGAGAGAGTAAGCAGTAAGTCAGCAAAGACTGGCTGCAAGGAATCAGACACCATACTTGTGTGCTTATGTGCAAGGGCGCAGCTAGGAATTATGGGTCATGTGCACAGGAGAGGACTCAGGGCCCCCTTCCACTATACAGTCTCATCCCCACACCAGTGTAACTTAGAATTATCAGACACATCTATAATTGAAATGAAAGGTTTTGGGCTCTACCCTGTTCGTGTTTATTGGCTGTTATAACCAAACTTTCACCAGCAATTCCTTGTTCAAAATCTGCAGAAGGAAAGTAGTTTTTTCTTAATCTGCACAGGAAAAAAAAAACTGTTGCTCTTGCTTGTTCCAGTTTGTTTTCTCATAACCTGACAGTTGCTGCATCATATCTTTTATTTGTTTGCAGTACAGCTCCAACTAAACCCTGTAGCCCACACATTTCCCCCACTTTGGCACCCCAATACACATGCAAGACCTCCACTTTGCTCCACCACTGAGCCCAGCCAGTCCTCAGTCAGCTGTCCTCACTGCGAAATGAGAGGAAAGATCCGTGCCAGTATCATATTTGCTGCCATTGTTTACTTTCAGCATCTGCAGTTCTCTGAAATGTTCTGGCTGCCGCTGTGTTGTGGGAACAGTTATCCACTCAGCCCCACAGCATTTGGCCATGCTGCGCTCCATCTTTCTCCTCTGCAAAGCAAACATCAGCTGGTAAGCCCCTCTCCATCTGCTGAGCCACACAAGCATGTTGACTAATTACGTACATGTTTACTGCTGTCTGGATAAGCTCAACCAAAGAAGTGGTTCGAGGTGTTTTATGTTAAATGAAACACAACCAATCGCACATAATGTACTTTAGACGTCGCGCAGCTGAGAAATACGCTTTGGTGAAGTGCCAGAAGTGGTATTACCTTCATTTCATCATTGCTGGTGCATTACAAATGGAGCAGGTGTGACTGTCAGCTTTGTTTTGATCCTTCTCTCTCTCTGTTTCTAGTTACATCCTCAATAGTAGCTCAGTGGTGGAAGCCTCTTCACTCACATTTGACATGCAGCCCGTAGGAGAAAGCATAAATGAGGTAAGACAGAAAAATGACTTGATCTGTATGCATGTAAAGGGATAGTCTAGTGTCTCTTGTCAGGTGTTTAAAGTGATTCTGACGGCCACCATGAAGGCCTGTATGTAGTATTACAGTGCTTCATTTCACTTCACATTACATACATTACTCCCTGACAGTATATGCAAGTTGTACTCTTGTGCTCGTAGCTTTTCATAGATGCACCATGTAAGGAGATAAAAATCCAGACAGAAATGTTGGATATTAGCGCCGCATAAGAGATGGCATTTACTGACATGCAAATCTATTCATCCCGTCCCACTGCAGGTGCGAAGGCAGTTCCAAGCCCAGTTTGATCAAATGTCACGCATCAAGAAACGGCTGGCTGAAAGGAGCACTGCCAGTGAGATGGACTAGCCGCTTTCATATGCTGACTAGACTGTGTCCAGCACTGAGATCTGGGACAGTGTGTTCTCCAATCTGTTTCTTCTTGTGGACGAATGTGGGTGTGTGTGTTTTGCTGATGTTGATGTGTTGGTGTGTGTATCATTTTGCATTAAAAAGCTTTAGTTGCACTGTTGTCGTCGTGTCACATTGTTTTTTGATGAACCAACTGGAACTAATTGGCACCCAAACCTCAGCACAGCCTCGGTCAAGGTTTCTAACACATTTTGCATTTAAAAATGCCACATGTTCCCCAGACCTCGCCTTAAAGGAGGCATTTAGTAATCCATGACAATCATCTACTTCTATCGGTGACCTGCAGCAATTTCAGCAACACTGACAGAGCTGTTGGTGTTGTGAAATGTGTACGCGTCCCAAAATAGACTACAAGCCAAGAAGTGAGTTTGAAAGCCAGAAATCCCAGCACCAAGCACAGGGTTGTCACCGGTCATGGAATTTTGATGAGCCTATTCCAGACAGGAAAAGTCAGGGGATTTACTAAATTCTTGGAATATCATGGAATTTTGTCTGCCTTAATAAAAAAAAAAAAAAAAGCAACTAGTTAGTCCTCAAATATGTTCACTCATCCCTCAGAATAAAACAATGAGCTTTAATAAGACCTTTGAAATGCTTCTGAAGTTTTGGTGAAGGAAAAAAAGTCATATTACCATTATATGGTCATGGAAATTCAGCATTTTAGTCATGGAAAGTTATGGAAAAGGATTTTACATTTGACAATGTGGGAACCCTGCAAGTAATAGTTAATCAGTATTGATCAACAACCAGTTCAACTCCTACAGATTCACTGTGTCTACTTTATGCTATGGGACAATAAAAATCTTTTTATTGCCCCTTTAATTTCTTGACTGGATTTGAAAGGTCAGAACAGGCTGATAATCGCACTAAACTAGGTCATTAATATTCTTAACAGCAAAAATATGTGAATAAAAGTAGGTATGCAACAATATAAAATATTTTCATAAACTTTCAGGATCAGAACCAGCAGACAGCAGAGATTTTTTTGCCTAAGTTTCCAGATTATTTTCTTCCTTTCCCAGACATTTAAAGACCTTCTCCACGCATTTCCAAACTGGCGGATCCGAGTAGCATCGCTGCCAGCTGCTTGTATTTTTAAAGCAGAGATAATGAGGTCTAGTCATTCATTACAAAATACCAGACAGACTGGAAATAACACACCTCAACACCAAGCCATCCAATTGGCACCATGCTGCTTTTTATTGCTGAATTTCTGATACAGATTTTTTTTTTTTAAGTTAATACAAAACCAGACAAGAGGCTCACACGTAATAAGCATGCCCAGTTCCTCCCTCTGGAGTGCATAGTTTCTACATAGTCCACCTCCTCAGTGGAAAAGTTGATCAACAAAGTAATGTCACTAATCTTCTTTTCTTCTTTCTAGGCTTTGTTGCTATTTTTTTTCATGAGAACAGAGGTCGATTCATTTTTTTTTTTTTTTTAAGCATTCCTCTCAGCTGCACCGTGGCTGTGCTGCCACTGTCACATCTGACACAACAGAAAACAAGAGCAGAATCGCTGAAACTATTCTATATTTCTCATTAGTAATATTCCTTTAAGAGGGGGGTTTTTTGTGCACTTGGTTTTTTCAGTGAGGTCTAGCAGTTGGCCCGTATAATCACAACAGATGATAAAGGCCGCATCAACAGGCTGCCTACTGCTGTGTCAATCATCCTGCAAGTGTCACCTTGTTACACAACATCTGATATGAACATTTCAGCATCATAGTTACACTCATTCACATTACAAAGTTGGATTATTGCATGCAATACAAATCATTCGTTATTCTGATAAGTCATGCATATTTTTTTTAACCCATATATTCATGTTGCTAAATGCCTACTTGCTTATAAACTGTGATTATAAATTCCCACATATAGCATTACAGAGTTTTTAGAACACAGTATTCAAGACAGGGTGATGATGACGGTGACGATGCAGTCAGTACATACAGAGAAAGTGCTTTTCAACAAGTGTCAAGTTCGTTCATTTGTCCTCTGAAGCCACGCAGTTAATGGTTTTTTTTTTTCTCGGGGGGGAGGCAGGGTGGGAGTCAGATGTAACAATGCTACAAGGATGGAGACATAATTACATCACTTTCGGTGCAATGAAGCATCTCTGCTGCACCCTTTGGTTTGGATTGTGGTGCAGAATTCAACGCCGGGGGGAAAGCCTGAAAAAATGTGCAGTATTTTGTTTTTTTTGTGTTTTAATTTGTTAATGCAAAGCTGTCCTCAAAGTACCTCATGTTCATAAATGATACTGTATTCTAAAGCCAAATATAATACATATCCCAAAATAAAAAGTGGACTTAAAAGCTACCTTAGGCATAAAAGAGAGGGGGGATCCTTTCCACATGACATTACAGAATCCTTTCAACACTTATACCCTGGCACTAAACTCATGCATTATTGTAGGTTATTGCTTCTAAAACTCTAATCAAATACAATTTTATGGATTAAAATATAACGCTCTGAATCCCAAAAACTATGAGGTATTATGTACATTATAACGTTATGGTGAGATCTTTGTTCTATGACTAGAGCACTACGTTGGATCCCTACCGATCAGATCCTAATCTAGAATTAAAGTACTAGTCTTAATATTACATTTCTATCAGTATCACAACTGAAGACTTTTTGGAGCTTTTTGGCGTTTAAATGATAACTAGGATTCATTAGCTGATGCTTTTGACATTATGAATAAAAATTTTAATATGTCTAAAGAATCTTAACGTGCAGCAGCTCTTTTAGAAAGCATAAGCTGAGCATTTGAACCTATGCAAAATTACTTATATTGATACTTTATAATTGAACAGTGACCTTGTCAAATACTTTGAATTGCAAGAGATAGGATTATTGGTTTAGCCTAAGATTAGTGTAAGCCAAAGCTGTAAGTAGATACAGAATATGGTTTATTTGATGGTGTAGTATACTGATATATCACTTTAGTCTCACTGAAATGGTCTGCAAAGTTTTGAGCTCCAACTTAGTCTAGAAATCGATTTCACTATTCTTCATGAAGCAAGCATCACTACTGGTCATGCATGGCTACTATAATGTTGGCACCACAGTCCCGCTAAATAAGCTAATGCACATGAGTCTATACATATCATAATGGAAGACATTGGTGATTTTGTTGCTTTCAAACAACTTGTCACTTGTTTATACAATATACAGTTTGGTCAACAACATGACAGTTTAAGATCAAATATTGCACAAATCCCGGTAAATGTCTTTTTTTTTCATATATATATATAAATCATCTGAAAATGAACCAAAATAGGCTTAAAAAATGATACCAGGGTTACGCTCAGGTAAGGACCAATCCGAGGTGAAAATAGTTTGAATCTGACATCTCACGGCGCAGCATTGGCATCTCTGGACCAATGAGACAAACCACAGAGAAAGGCAGGTAGAGACAAAACATGACGTTCAATTCACTCAGGCCACAAATGAAAGCCATAAAGGAATCATATGAGGCAAATTGGACCCAGCTGTGATTTTGGATGTTTCCTTCAAGCACCCAATCGGGGGCAAAATGGTCAATATTGTCTCTACCTTCCATTTTATGTCTTTTGCTTGTTATTAAAACACTGATAAGTGAGAGCATGTTGAGGAAAAGGGGGGAGGGATGAGAGCAGAGCATGCTGAAGGACAACAAGACAATGACGGTATGATAATGGAAAAGACAGAAATTGAGAGTATATTGAGGAATTACTATCTCTGGTCAAGTCATGAAGGGAAAATTGTGTCTCTATCTTCAATTTGGGAACAAACTCCTGCACACATGCCGCTTACTTGCTTTTAAAACAGTGACAAATGCAAGAACACTGAGGAAAAAAGAACAACTGAGAGCATGCTATGAAAATACACTTTTTTTTTTACCTTCCTCAGAACAGGTGCATAGGAAACCAGAGTCGGTGTGACATGGTTTTGCTTAAGATGGTTTAAGTAAGAAACAGCGTGCAGGAGTTTGTTGGGGTTTTGAAGGCTTCTGAGTCTTGTCCTATTCACCTGTGACAACATTACCAACTGTTTTACTCCATCAGGGAATATGAGATTTAAAAACCTAATTCATCTAGAAGCAACACAATAAAACTGCGGTGGCGCTTGACAACTGTTTGGCTACACATACTGATCACGCTCCCTTTCGCTATTGTTTCACTTGTATGACAATGAGGTAGTGCAAAAAAACACCCTACGAGTCAAATTTCCATCACAGGCCTAGATCTTTGCTACAGTATGTTGTGTCTTACTTTCCTCCCTGCAAAATGGGAGCTAAGAGCAATTTGTTCATAATAAAATCAACTTGTTCTAATTATAGTAGGAGGGGGTGGCTGCATTTTTTAAAGCAACTTAGGACACATCAGTGACTGTGTTTACATGCAGCCTGAAATCTGCATTAAAATCTGCACGCTAACTTCCACATGATGGAGATTTCCAACCAGCAGGCTAACTACTTCTCAGCCGAGTTGGCAGCTGCAACCCAGTTTCAGGCTAAATGTAGACACAGTCAGAGTGTTGTGTAAGTGACTGAACTCAGACTGGCCCAAATTTCTGCAGATGCCCTCGCTGATCAAGCTGCAGACATGGCAGGATAGAGGGAGAGGGGATGCTGAGGAGGAGAGGCCAGCAGTGTCCCGGCAACTTCCCTGCACAGGAGCCACAGGCTGTGATCACCATGGCTCTTCAGTCTTTACTTCCACAGGTCTGGGTGGTGATGGACAGTGCCTGTCAGGCTGCTGATGCTGCTGCTGCTGCCAAATGGGGAAAGCTGGGTCTGGCCTGGGGGGGGAAGACATCCCTCCAGTCTGGGCATCAGCTGACTTTGCAACTGCAAGAAAGTATATAGGCAATTTCAAATTAGAGGTAAAGCCACAGTGCAACGTGCGCAGCATCTAAGGAGCTCTCGTGTGACTGACAAGCACTGACCTTGGTGGGCGTTTGTCCAAAATGAGGGATATTTCCACTGTGAGTTGAGCTGCAGCTGCACACGCTGGTAAACAAAAGCCAGGGGTTTCTTCCACCGCGGTGACACGTTTGGACCTTCCCGACTGAAGTGCAGGGCTTTTTTTTTCCTGACCAGGCGGGCCGAGGCAGACGCGGGTGCATGTAGAGAAGAGATGTCGACGGCCCGGGGCCCCCCCTCACCCCCGAAATGCCAAAGAGGAGAGGAGAAGGTCCCCTCGTCCCCTTCTTCGCACACCCTCCAGTCTACGCCATTTTCACTCTCCTACTACAATCGGACGGACGTGTATGGCGATTGCGCGGGGGAGCTGTCACTCAAAGCTCAAAGCCCGCCCCGAAACCATAGAAATGCGTATTAAAGAGAGGCGGCGTCAAAGGAGTAGTTCAGCCCAAAATGGGAAAAAAAATAGAAATGGTGTCAAATGAGTTGTTCACGTCAAAGAGAAAAAGAGAAATATATGTAATATAAATAATCACAGCCTCAAGAGTAGCATTAAATGCCCATTAATTTCCCCAAAGACAGCTCAAGCAGCTTAATCCAGGTGTATATAGGTGTTTATAGCCAAAAAAATATAGGTTAAAGTCCAGTGAGCCCCTCGTTATCTCCTGTATTTCTTCACTGAAGATGCCTGACTGGATTAGGTCCATGGGATTGTCCCTTTCTAGAAAAATCGACTGCCAGTGAGGAAAATACAGCAAATAAAGGAGTATAATTGACTTTTGGACCAAGGATGCATGACTCATATTTGTTCAGTCTTTGTGCCGTGTTTACATTGTACTTTGCTGCTGCAAATTGAATTTCTTTAGATTTCCAAAGTGAACTGCACTGATTCTGACCCAACAGGCGCATATTGGACTTTTGTTATGTGGGGACTGAAAGACCACTGACTCATCAAGACCACTTAAGTCTTGATACACCGTTTAAGAACCCAACCTACAATCAGTCTTTGTGGGCCAAGTCACTTGTCTCTGCCTCAATATTATATAACGCCTTTTACAATGAAAATGAAAAGCCACAATCATTTTCCAATAAATGACACATCGCTGGCATGGCACTTATTTTATTCAAATCAAATCCATAAATCATCTTGATAATACCTAGACTAACATCACAGAACATTTGAATTATGTTTGATTGATAATCACATCTTGATTCATAAAATGAGCGAGTTGTAACTCCAGAATTCAGCCACTGGAAGGTGTTCTTAGAAATCATTTAACAAACTCACGATCACATAAAAGATCAATGGTCATACATATGCATGTCAGGTCAAGTACATTGTACATTGCCTGTACAGAAAATATATTTTAATGCATTGAATCCTCTTTAGTACCTGGAACTAGCTTGATGAAGAAAAAAATGCTAGACAACTGAGCAGTGCATGTAATCAACATATACATTGTTTCTGAGCCACAATGAAGCTGATCATGGAAAAAGAGAAACATTGCGAGTTATCTTGGGTTTAAATGAAGTCTTAGCACTAACTGGTCCACAGCCTGACTTCCACTACAGGGCCAGACACCATGTGCCAGGGCTCTATAATTAAATCTCAATCAGGGTGGAAAACTTTCTTGCATGTAGGCCACACATGCAGTTTAATCCCGCACTTCACCAACCAATCCCAAAACTGAGCCAGAGAACCGTTTTTTAAATAAATGAATAGTTCTTACAGTCTTACTGTTGCACATATATAGATATACAGGCCTGTATGTGGTGTTGGCCCTGGCTCCAGCAGGCCCCAAGTGGCTTTTGGCTTTGAGGGAAGGTCGAATTCATATTTTGTTGCAGTCCAACAAATGAAACAGGCAATTACAATCTGTTGGCAGTAGCTGCGTTACCCCATATGAAAACAAAACACAAACATGACCATCGGTTCCCGAGTACTTTTGAGATATTTACGAGGGGGAACCAAAACCATGGCACTTCAGTGAGTAAAACAAGAATTTATCCAGAAGGTCCTGCTTTGCTTTAAGGGAAGAGAGTACAAACTCACCGCTCTCGGGCCGGTCCGACTCACTCTGCCTCAAGTCAAAGCAGAGCAATAAGATCCTATTAAGTAACAGACACTGCCTGCTTTTTAGGTGGAATTGTACATCTTAAAAAGTTTTACTTTCAATATTTGCATACTTATAAGGACAAAGATGCAACACATGCTAAACATCCATGGAAGAGAACAGCATGAGTACGCTTAAAATGGCTAGACTTTGGCTTTTCTGTCTACTCATTCAAACAGTGACAGCCTTATCGTACCATGGTATAAAATCAATCATTTTTCATGTCAAGAAGAGTGGAGCAGCAATGGTGCTAATTATGACCCCCTAAAAATTGCAAATAAATAGTGTTCTATGATCTGGGAAAAAATAAAATACAGTGACATTGCATAAAACAACCCAAGGCACGCAACTTTTCCCTTTGTTTACAGAGCAGTGCAAAGGCAGAAACTCAAGATCTATGACATTATCTACCTAATGCTTGGTCAGAGAGCAGGTACTTGTAGTGTGGGCCGCGGCGGGCCGTTGAGAGGTTGAAATGGGGTTGTGTCCTGTATCAACTGGCATGTTGAAGCTCCACGCAGAAAACACAGCAACTTAGTGCAGGAATCGGATGCTCATTTTCTGTTCCACATCCACCTTCTCCAGGACCTGAAGAAAATGAAACAAGTTTAGCTGCCAATGATAACTGTATATTTCTGCTGTGGTTCTCTATTGCATAATGGATTCAGCAATTTCACTGGATTAGGGGTTTTCTGCAGAGATGTTTAGTTGCGTGATGTAAAGTGTGCAATTGAGTGGAATAATTATGTGGATATTATGTACACACACAATAATAGACAGATCCAGTGTCACCACACCAAACCCTCATCTGGACTTGGTGTTACCGTAAAGCCCATTAGCTCTCAATATATCGAATGTTTTGTTTTAAATCATAGCCTGGCATCACAGCGCTGTCAGCAGGTAATGTTTTGATAGCTAAATTCCTGAGTTTAATTGCTTGAATTAACACAAAAATGCGGTAATATGCATTTCCAGCACATATCATGAGGGTCTGAGATCTATTTTGAGTGCACATAGCACCATCTGGTACCCGCGGTAAAATTTGGTCTTGACATATGTTTTCTTGTGCGGCCACTCCCAGACTGTTTGCTCCCAACCAGCCACCGGGGTTAAAAATGTAGGCCCTTGTGGTTCTGATACATGGTTAGGCCTTATAAATTAAAGCACCCATCAAATGGCATCGGCTGTTTATAATGTTCACCAGCACAAACTTTATCTGTTTAGCATCAGTAGAGTCAGGATCAACCTTTAACACATTCATTAAAACAGATGTGAACACAAGACTGATGCCCCTGATGACCACAAAACTTACCTTGATGAATTCATTAAAGGAAATTGAGTTGTCTCCATTCTGATCAGCTTCCTGGATGGTCCTATCAGCGATGCTGCCTAGCTGCTCATCTGAAATGTTTACGCCCACCATCATCCTTAAGACCTGTAGAGAGAGGACAAAAAGTTCCATCGGGTTAAAGAGTGCCAATAAAAAAACATTTCCAGCTAAGAGGAAATGATGCCAAAAGATTTCCATGATGTAGGCCTACACAAAATAGTCCAATGTTTTGAAATAACAATGTTGATACTGCATGTATTTATGTTACAAAAGATAACGTGTGTCAGTTAAAGGAATTACACGATCAATAATACAGTCAACACATTTACTGAAAATAAGTATGCAAACACAACTTATGGATAGACATTTAAAATCACACAGGCACGTGAAGCAGATGAAGCAGACAAATGTTTTGCGCAAAACAGGAGATCTGTCTGACTCATTTAACCCTGGGTTTACAACAATTGCAGGTCGCACAATGTCACCGAAACCGAGATGACTTCGCATAGCGACAACAAATAACACGGCAGGAGCGCGGAGGAAGCCAAAATACAGGATATTAGACTGTCTGGGGAAATCAACCTGTAGTTAAGGTAAGGTATCACATCATTATCAGCACAGGGGCAAAGTCTTTTCCTCATTGACATGGAAATCCCTCGCTCTATAGAGTACTTTGAGATTACACAACAGCATTTGGTTCCTTGTTCCAGCATGGAAGGGATAGCAAACATTTAGCTCTGTTTTTCCATTACTGCAAGGAAAAGATGTGTTTTGCATCCTGTTTTTCAACGTCCACTGGACTTCCTTATTCTGCAAACCAGTTGTTTGCACAAACTGTGTTGTGACTCAGCGTCTAATTCACAGCATGAACAAAGCCCCTCACCTGTAGCAGCTCATCACGAGAGATTTTGTCATCTCTGTCCAGGTCATACAGGCGGAAGGCAACTGAAAATGTCAAGACAAACACGCTCTCAGACAGTTTCAGGGCACAGCTAATGACAGACATATGTTAATTTTACAGGCGACTGTGAATGTGCGTGAGAGTGGTCGCCGGCTCAGACCGGACACACCCGTGTGACCGAGCTCTAGACTCACAGAGTAACTTGTTTGTCCTGCTGTTGAGTGGCTCGCTGGCAGTGGGGTCCTTGTTCTTTTCGTTGTCTTCAATTGGTCTGAAGTGAGCCAAGGTCCGCATGAATCCCCTGAAGTTCACCTGGTCCTCCCTACCCATCAACAAGGATGTGATTTAGGACATTTTACAAAGGAAATATGATATCTACTTCCACTTTCTGGTTACAGGATTCAAATTACTCTGTTTTTTTTTTTCCTTTACACATAATTCACAAGAATTGTGCAGGCAGCACAATGACAAACCCAAATTAGTTGTAATCTAATACCGCTTAACAGAGTCTGTTTTCTTTGCCTACACTACCCAGCCCGACCCTCCAGGCTGGGTTTTCAAGCTGCTCCAGATCACACAAGCCAAAACCAAACCAGAGACACAAGAAAACATCTGAAGCCATTAAAAACCATGGCTAAAATTAAGACGCCTACACATCTGACATTTTGGGATTATAATGACATATCCAAAAAACGTTATGGTTCAAGTGACCAGGCTTGATTCAAACTCTGAGATTGACAAAACAGCCATGTGGGCATTGCACAGCGGAACATACTTGCACAAAATTCCAGTTTGTTTTTTCTCAGTTGTTATAACAGAAAATGAATTAGATTCAAGGTTGCAGTGGAAGAAGAAAAACTACAAAGCACTATGGCGTGGTTCAGCTCTGTGGTGATTGTGACTCAGGTCTATAATGCGCAGTCTTGTGAAAAAAACAAGATCGCAGCTGACAGCAGACCAACAACAGCGACAACTCACCCCTCAGGAAAGAACGCATTGATGATTCTGTCTCCGAGAGGATTGATGGCCAACTCCGGGATCCGCTGGAAATCTTCTCGACTGCAGAAACGAAGAGATATCACGTGAAGTGAAATCAAACAAAATATATTTGAGGGAGTGGGTAACAAAAGATCTGTTCGCCACACATCTTACATCACCACATATCTTAGATAAGTCGACAGATAACTGATTATCACCAACTATAAAAAGGTATGATGTAGCGCTCACGAGGGCATGTCTTCATCATTGTTAAATTTATCAGGGAGGGAAAAAGACATCTACCACCTGCCAAATGCAAGTACATGTAATTCTAGCTGGTAAGTCCACCTTCTCAACCAGCGACCTAACCAAACTCTTTAGTCTAACACTTGTTTTGGTTGGTAAAATAGTGAAGGTGATCATTTACTTTTGGAATCTGCAGTTTCCTATCCTGTCTTAAAAGCAGCCTACAGCAAAATGTACAGAGTTTGTGTATATTTTGGCTGCCAGAGCCATCAATGAGACATTGTGTTGGCCAGGTGACACATATTTAAAACTTGACTGTTGTGACAACTGATGAATGATTAAAAAAACAAATGTCACCTTGGACTTAAGACAATGCATGACTGCATACCATGACTTAAAGCACTGGCGCAAGGACAAGGCGATCCAACATTTTGTTATGTGTAAATATGAAGAGGTGGTGCAATAAAACTACCCCCCTCCCCACCTCATACACACACACACACACACACACAGCCCACCCCCACGCACAGACACAAGGATAACTGAAGTGTTCATGAACCTTTCCAAAGGGCTATGCACAGTCTCATTACTTTGCTTCTGCATCAGGCCTTTCAGCAACATTCAATGATTACCCATTTCTTTACCTATTGCTCTTTCAAACTGGATTATGTGCACAGCTACAAGTTAATCAAGAACTTAAGAAATGTCACACTGAGCTCTCAAATGCACGCTCAAACTTGACAGTGCTCAGACAATATAAAACATAAAATACTTCAAACACACCCTCTAAAGAATAGCATGACCTACAGGAAAATACCACTTTAATCCCCCACCAATGACAATTTCAGAGTGTGTGACTTGCTCTCACAGTAAATATTAGCCTAGTCTAACACTCTCACAATGGACAGACTTTTTGGTCCACCACCCACACAGGCAGGGTTTTTCCAAAACTGAGACACTTTTGTAACTATCAGTCAATGTGATGATTATAATTAAAAATAACCTCTTTGACACAGTTGGTTACCTGCCAAAGCGTCTCGAAAGCAGGCGAACAAATCAGCCACAGCTCTAATTTACCAACACTTGGCAAGTGACTGGTATTAACTGCCTTAATTTTCCATCCTTGGGCATATATTTACCTGAGGGTGCCGTTTTCACCTTTATCCAGGCTGGTGAAGCGACTGTAGAGACGAGTGATCTGACTGTGGGAAACTGCAGGGGGACACAGAGAGCCGCAAAGATGTTACCAGCTGACCAGAAAACAGGATACCGTGCCCCAGGCAAAATACTTTTCACCTACATGTTTAGGGGAACATGTGTGAAACAGGCTCTCGTAATATTAACACATAATGTTGCAGCAATCAAACTTGCCAAATGTCACATTCAGTGGTTATAGGTATGCAGTATTGTAACATACAGACGATGTTGAATTCAGTGTTCCCTACCAGGGTGGCAAGTAAGGAGATTAAAATCATACAGAGCTACGTTAATGCCATCAGCCCGAGTCCTAATTATTAGCTGGTTTGGAGATGAAGAGGTTAGCCTGTAATTCACTAACCACAGAGAATATTAACGTATAAAACAAACTAGTTAACGTCAACGAATGATTGTGTCCCCCCTCCAGCCCAGGAATTAGTCTGGGCTCAACTTACAGCCAGTCTCTTTCTTGATTTCTTCAATTTCCTCTTCTCTGAGTAACGTAGACGCTCGGGAACCCATGGTGAAACGCTAGAAGAAACACAAGAACAGACTGTCCAGCTGTCTGTCGCAACCGAGCTGTAAAAGATCTCGGAGAAATTCCGGACAGAGCACCTCGGACCGAGGTTAAACAGCTAACGACAGGTTAGCAAACAAGCTAGCGACCTAAACTACTTCGCCTGTTGTGGTCTTGGTGTAAAGGCGACTGAAAACTAGCCAGAAAAAAACTTGAGAGAGCTCAGTCCAGTCCAGACGTCCTGTGTCTTTTTCGTGATACACTCGGGTACTCCGTTTGTTACGAAAGCCTTTAGGATGTCTGCTCTTCTCTCATGCTACCAAGCACCGTTTAGCGGTTGTTAGCTTTCTTCCTGCATTGTGAAGTGGGCGGGCACGAGAGGGCAGGTAAAATAGATGACGTAAGCCGCAGACCCGCCTACGGCCAACGGACATAGAAATACAATTTACAGAACAGACGCTGCATTTAAGTGCTGCTGGAAATATTGCAATTACCCGGCGAACATAGACGTACGACACAACAAACGGGCGAATATGACTTTTCTGTGATGCTTCAATAGCTGAAATGTGTCATTTTGGGGAAGAGTGGCATATACTACAGCTTTTGGTTAAGAGACACATTGAAACAACAGCTGCATGCACTCCTTTTCTCCTTCCTGCAGAGTAACTAACGTTATGTGACATTTATAAGGCCAAAAAACTGCCGTTGCTACAGTGACCCTTTCATTATTTCTTCCCAAAAATAGTCACATGAACGGGAAGTGCTGTGTTTGTGCAAGGTAGCATGACTACGCACGTTATATCACGTGCGGCCACACGGGGTCAGTGTAAAGCCGCATAATAAGATCAAGCTTGCAGAGCCAGAATATTGTAGTCTGGTAGACGGTGACCTCACTAAAGTTCAGTTCACCCATATTTTGTCTACTAGGTTTACCCACAGGTTTTAACTGACAAGTTTATGATATACATCCATAGACTCCATTCCAGTACTTTAAGAAAGATCAGACTCTTTTAACCACAAAATAAAATAATTTTCTAAAATTAAGATTAATTCTGAGAATACAAATCCCCACCCTTTCCCTCCTCTTGCTCATAATGGTTATTTTTTTCATTATTACCAAACAGGACAGTTACACCACCCTTTTATTGTTATCACAGATATGCAAAGGGATGAATACTCATGCATCATTTAATGTGGTCAGGTTCATAAATAAAACCTTTCCCAGCTGGCTCTGTCATTGAATATATTTGAGGATCCTTATATAGAAAAATCATATGACACTTAAGATATCAGACATTAGAAAAAAAGGAGATTGCAGAGATCCCAGTCATAGTCACATTGGTCCATGGAATTCAATGTAGAGGAGTGAAGACTAAAAGTTTATGATCAGAGGTAAATATGCTTTGGTAGGAATTTACTTTTCAGATAGCATCCAAATCCTCTTCTGAAAAACATTTAATATTATATGGGCTGCACATCTGTACACTATGCAAATGTGACATTTTGTTCACAAAGGTCACAAAAATTACCCCTTTGATGATACAGAAAGAACAGGTAGAAAGACACACTTAAGAAACTTAGGCCATTTTTCAGCAGCTTTGGATAGTACCAGATTTTATTTCAAGATCCAACAATCCAACACTATTCAGAGGTACGTCCTTTGCATCTTAATCAAGCATTCATGCAATGCCTTGCATACCACAAATAAAGCTGAGATCAAAATGGGGAAACATTTCCAGTAAGTCCATGTCATAATTTTCAAACCTATGTCTTATAAAAAAATCAAAAGCAGTAAAACATTCATCCAGAAACAGTGACTTTCACAGTGATATAGTGCACATCATCGTAAAAACAAGTCTTTAAAATCTCTTTGTGAAATCAAAAACATCACAAGTTAAAAAAAAAAAAAAAAGAAGTGTTATAGTATGTTGACAAATTAAAAACTTATCAACTAAGATTCTCAACGTCGCTCAACATCAGATTCCTAAGCAGTGCAAACAGCAGCCATGTCTTCTTAGGCTTCCCTGATGGAAGTAGTCGCTCTGTAGATCATTTTAATTCCTGATATAACACACGTAGTTCATGGCCTTCTGGATGCTGGAGAGGGAAACAATGAAATTAAGATAATTAGGTGTTAATTCATAAAAATGCTGAGAACAGTGCAGATCTTTTTATTTCTTTTACACTTAATGGCAGCAACAAATTCCATTTTAGTGATGCACCAATATTTTTTTTTTTGAAGCCAAAATCTGATATCTTCCCAGTCTTAACAGCCAATGCCAATTTGCATTTGAATAAGGATTATAATGCAAATGCACTCATATGTCTGGCTGTTACATCGTGGTTTACTGTAAATGCTGTTTCAGAGGCTTTTCCATCATGACAAGAATGAAACTCCTCGGTTAACTCAGGTTAACTGTTGTAATTACTGGTATGATGGTAAAATTTACAGATACTCTATTGTCTTATGGCAAACACCTCTATTAGCCAAACTCTGCATTCTATATAGTAAAATTAACTGAATAGAGAACAACCTATTTTTATTCAAGTACAAATCCAAAACATCCCTCTGCTCCAGTTACATTAACTGATCTATAAAAATCAAACAAACTTTGAATAAAGGGGAAGATGTGCCACTAATAACTTTATTTTGTGTCCCATATTAACTGGCACATTAGGGGACATTAGATCCTCACATAAACACAGAAATATCAAAAATTAAATGTAACAAAGTAATAAGCTACAGAACACAACACAAAACACAAAGAGATATAAATAATGCACTCAATAATGACACAAAATACATTATAACTGAGTGGATGTTAGTCTGTACCTTTCTGCAGGATATCCTCCTTCACACAGGTTCACCAGAGCATACAGGTGCCTCAGAGCGTATTCGTACTGTAACACAAGAGGAAATCGTGTCAAAAACAATTCAACAACTCATGAGGTATCAGCTTTCGGTTTCTTGTATGCAAATGACGGTGGCCTCAGCAAATTTCCCCTGGTTATACTTACTAATTCTAAATAAGGTTATACTTACTGTATTCTAAATAGCAAATAATTCCCAACAAAAAGAGGGAACTTTTGAGAAGATACCCATACAGCTGATCGGAAACACCCAGGAAAATACAGACAACAATGTTATTACTCAGTGTCTCCTCTGAGGGATGTTAGGGACAATATATCTAGTCTGACAAGTGAACCCTGGACAAAAAATATTGATCCTTGCAGATAAATAACACCCCCAGTCCTCCACCTCCCATCTCCTGTTTTTTATTTCTTTTCACTCAATTCTGTGCTCATCTTAAACCTAAAAAAAAAATCCCATATATTTCCTTTTCCAGCACTTCTGCCTTCGATGGTCATTCTAGCTCCAACACTACTGCTTCATACTGGCTGCTTTTAACGTTACTGGTCTCCAGACTCCATAAAATACAACCGAAAACATAATTAAGACCGGTCTTATGAATGAATATGAAACAGATCACGCGTTTCCTGTTTTTAAAGAGAACCAAAACCATGCCATGCGTGTTCAACAGCCTCATATATAAAACGAAACAGAACTGTGCCTGATTTAACACTGCAGGAGATAAAGAGTGGAGGAAAAGAGAAGTAGCATCGTGAGCATCAAGTTTGTCACCTCTAAATATGGATGGCATGGCCTTAATGTGGTCAAACGGTTCTGATGTGAGTCTAAAAGGAGATTCTGTGCCGCCGTACCTCTGCTTTGTGCCAGTTGAAGCAGTTCTGTTTGTAGTGCTCGACCGCGGCCTTGTAGCACTCGTGCTGGGTGAGGTCCGCTCTGTCGTTGAGAATCTTCTGGGCCTTGAGCTCGTCACCGGTCACCCTCTCAACCACCCTGCGCATCGTCTCGGCCAGCATCTCCCTGACCTGAGCAAACACAAAAAAAAGTCGTGCAGTCCAGTTAAGTTCATTTGTCCCACAGGAGTTCATCATCATCATCAGAATATAAAGAGTTTAAGCTATGAGATGAATCATGACCTTATGAAAACTGATTCACAGCATAAAAAAAAGAAAAAAGACATGAGACAAAAAGAAATAAAGGAAAAAAAAGGTTCATCTTTAGCGATAATAATGATTTCTGATTTACAGTAAATAGATTTAGTGTTTAAATTATATTTTTTTAGTCACTGTTCTAGTTTGACGGCTTTATAGTTCCTGTTATTCTATGTGTTTGCTAGCAAGTTTACTAATGCTCGCCCTGGAACATCTCCATGGCAACTGTGACGTCTCGGATTGGTGTTTTTGGATTATGGCCAGAGCACTTCAGTAGGGATTTATGAATAAAACACAATTTCTTAAAAACTATGTTGAAATCAGATGGACTTCTGCAGAAGCACATGCCGCTGTGTCACAATCCTCCAGCTAAAGCGAAGTCATCCTTGCACAGTTAATAAAGAAACGGTCAAAATAGATTCGCCGTGGTTGTACGCTTTGCTAATAAATTGGATTTTTACTTCTGCAGCCCGACTCTATATGTTCATGCTATACTGGAAATCATGCAGCTTAACCTGGGAAAACGTCACGCTACATGCTGCATTAGTGCAGTGGCATCCTCATGATAAATCTGATTTGCCCTGCATACTCCACCAATTATCCACACAGGAGAAGAAACAGCATGAAGCACAGAGCAAACAGGGAAGACTACAAATATTTAAGAGAAATCCACTGCATGTTTGTCTCTCTTCACCTTGAGGTGGGCGTTGATCTCCATGAGGAGTCCCTTTGCCATGCGAACATCGTTGGAGGCCATCATCTTCCTCTTGAGGATGGCCAGCGGCACGTCGGGGCTCGGGGTCAGGTCTAGGTTTGTAACGGGCTGCAGGGTCATCGGGGGAGCGGGCTGGGCTCCTCCCATGGAGTTACCCTGGAAGGCCATCACTTTCATGTGGGCCAGGGTCTGCACAGGAAACAGGAAGCTCATGTTGAGAGGCAGAATCAGGGCACGAGACAAACTTTTCCTAAGCCACTTTCACTACTTGGCCAACTAAACAGACCAGTTCCCCAAAAGATTAGAAAAGAAACTCCACAAAACCAGCCACAGACAGAAATTGAAATGCATTTGGTTTGTAGCAGGTGGCAATTCCTCAACCTGGGTTAACGGTTAAATTTACAGTGGTAATATTTTCCCCCGCACCTTGTTTCCAAACTGCTGGACATGGCTGGTGGTGGTGTGGTTCTTCACAATCTTGAACTGCTTCAGCAAGGTCTCCTTAGTCAGGTCCTCCTGTTAATATGATGTTGGAGAAAAAAAAACACATCAGAAACAAAAGTTATAGACGTATTTCCCAAATAAAACATCATCTGTTCCATCTTCATTTTTTTATTCCGGCAATATCAGAGCAACAGCAGTAAAGGGCAGCAAAAAGGACAAAAAGGTAAACTGAGGTAGATTAAGATTAGATTAAGGTAGATTAATATTTCAATTTTGTCTTTAGACTATTAATTAAGACCTAACTTAAGTCATATGACCTCTTTAGATGTTGTACTCTACATAAATTGACCAAAAATAATAAAATATGACAAGTCAGTCTCATCTGGACAGAGCTGATGAAAGAACACGAACCACATCAGAGTCTTCCATCCAGTTGACGCTGTACCAGTCTCCCAGGTACGTGTCCCTCTTCTCATCGTAGTAGCAGGCATAAGAGGATTCATGGGCGTTGGCTGCAGTGGTGGCATAGACTGGAGAAGGAAGAGAGAGCTTGATGTTTAGTGATGTTACACTATAGAAAAAGTTAAATAACTTTGTAATTATTAAGAAGTACAACAGAAGGAGCCAAAATAAATCTGAAACTGTTTATAAATCTACATGAGGGAAATTCAAGTTAACAAGTGAACATGTTTTAAAGAGGAAAAATTACTTTATATTTGGACTTTACAGATAGTTCATTCATTTTGACTGTATCCGCAGATGTCAGTGTGTTAAAATGGGATGTAGAGACTCAAAAGTATAAAAAACATCCTCAGTTCACACAATAAAAACAGAACTTTGATCCAAAGTTATGTGCATCACATGAGACTGAGCATATGAGCAAGTGACTTTGCCCACAAAATTCAAAATGCTGACTTCAGTGGTAAGACAAAGTCTGCGACAAGAGGATCAAAACAAGTGTGTCACCTTGACACAGTGATCATATGAGCATGGATACAATAAAAGCTGTCTTCGTCATTCTTGGTAAAGGAACATTTTTCCCTGTTTTCTCTTGAATTTGGGGTCAAGTGCAGGTGAAGTCAAACAATCTCAAGGAACAGCCAAGTTCATCTTCGTTGAAGGCCGGAGCAGTTCATCGACCTGCAACTTTTATTGACTGAGCCCGATTCTTTATCTCTGCTTTGGTTTTCCTAGAAAGTTTTCCTCATGAGGTCGATTTGAACTCACCGTCGATGTCAGTGGGCAGGTGATTCATCATCGACCCGGACTCACAGGCCTCAATGTAGAACACCATCTGCACAAGTTTTCAGGAAGGAGGGTTGCATTGCACAAGAAGACAAAAACAAATGTGAGCTCATGGCACTATCTTCTAGTATCATTCTTTCCGGTAGCCTCGTCAGAAAGATGCATTCCTCGATTAGAAGATATCAGTGACATGTCGAGTCAAACAACAACATGCTGTTCCGCACCTTTTTGTATTGCTTGTTTTTGTTCATTTCGCTTATGGTGTCCTGGAGGTCTTTGACATGGAGCTTCAGAGAGAGAGAGAGAGAGAAGAAAAGAGCTTCAGAGAACTTCAGCAACCAGATGACACTCAGAACAACTAGATATTTTTAATGTTTCTGTGCATTTTGCTTTGAGACTCCACCACATCAGTCAGAAGTAGGACCAGTTCAGAAAGCTCCGCATCAATATAATAAATAGCAATAGTGACAACAATGGCATAGGAATGACTATTGGTGCTTTCATGAGATATTTACATGCAAGAGATTTTTAATAAACAATTAGTAATGTGGATCTGATGACCAAGCAGGTTGAGGCAAATAACAGAACAGCTGCAGCAGTCTAATAATAAAAAAAATCCCTTTACTGTACTGCAGCCTTTATAACCGACTGATGCCATATCACAATATTTACCAAAATCTCAGTCGATATTTAGTCTCGTATCACATTATCAGTATAATATAGATCAAGTCTGTCTGGCTTTTACTGAAAGTCGCCTTCCCTCTTTAGTCTACTATCCTATAATGGAAAATCACTTTAAACACTGATCATAGGTTGAGTCTTTGTCTCCACAAGTCCATTAAAAAAGTGCACATATCTTCAAAAACACAGGCGGGACTATTGCATAACCACAAGTTCTTGGGAGGAAGCCATCGCAGTGACTCAGATGTTTCACAGGGGCCTTTAAAGAGATCCAAACCAAACTGACCCGATCAACATGATGGGGCTTGCTGGGTGGTTTTGTTTTATGGGTAAGAACTGGGCGAGCTGCTTGGTGCAGAGGTTGAGGAATAAACATTTACAAGAGGAGCAAGAAAAGAAGTGCTCACCTCATCATCTGGGAAGGCCAGAATACCAGGAGCCCCGTGATCAGTGAAGTAAACAAACACATGATCGTTGGGTCCGCTGCCAAGATAAAGAAGATAAAAGACCTGATAAACCTGCTCTGCGCCGTCCTACTTTGGTGCAGATTCATTGTTGTTGCTCGGAAAATTCATACAGACAATCAAAGCCTTCAAACTTCAAGATTTGCCACTCTTTTGTTTTGCTCATCACTTGCCTCTTCAACACTTTTCCAGAGCCGCCTTTGACTGCGGCAGAGTCGCCCCTCAGCACCGCCAGGAAGTTTTCAGGGGTCACATCCTACAAGATAACACCGACACGTGCAGAAGAGAGGGGACAGAAAACAAAAAAGG
>OMLF01021881.1:63006-81587 GCA_900302615.1 Holocentrus rufus | reverse complement strand
TAAAAAGTTCTTTTCAAGTGTATCAAACATAAAACAGTAAAATAAAAATGGCTGAAAACAGAATGATGATTGCATTTTCTTTTTCATTCCCAAGGCATCAGTAACCATGGCCATTCAGAGTCTGTAATAAATAAAATGTGATATTATCTCAAGATTGTAGTGCATCGCTGTAAATTAAAATTTAAAAAAAAATTATAGTGCAAGTTCTTTACTCTTTGCGCAACATAACCTTGCAACTTCCAAACTAATCCAAAAGGAATGACAACAACAAAAAAAAGAAGAGTATGTTGAGCACAGCACCGGCAAGTCTCTGACTTTATCTATTCTACACCACAACTTCCTCTGTAGTCTTGGCAGCAAAAAAAAAGCTTTCACATGTATGAAACCATGGCAAATATTTAATACCAGGCGTATTTGGCAAATTATTTAAAGACAGACAAAATATAATAAATTTCCACACGCTCTTAACACTCAGTTCTGTCAGAATCACAAATCAAACCTGCATTAGTTACAAAATAGTCAATGAAATGCATAGAAAAGAATTACCAGTAGCAAGAACTAACTTAACAGGGTTGTTAACTGTCATGCAGCATTTCTGAGACGCAAAGCAAGGCAGATACTGTAAATGTATGCAGATGTAGTAAAGGATGTTTAATGAATGTATACTCTGCCTCCGCTTGCACTTTTCCCTGGCTTCCTTTCCCCCTCAGCAATAAGGAAAAGGGAGGGGGGAGAGCTCCCATTTCCTTGTTGTCTGCAGGCTGCTTTGTCCTGCTATAAGCCAGGGACGCCTGGCTTAGTTTTCACAAAGGTGTGTGATGTGCTTGCTTGGCTCACACCTCTGCACCCAACTCAATGACCCCAGTCTCAATAATGGGCACTATCTTATCTTCCACCTGTACCAGCAGGATGGTCTTGTCGATATGGGAGCGATTGGCTGGGTCTCGGCTACAAGGCACCCACCGGTGAATCACCTGCAAAGAGAGACAGGGGTGGCAGTTATGTAAAAGGAAGCATCAAATCAAATTTACAAAGTGCTTATTACAGAGCAAGTAGGTCACAGAGGGCGTCACAAGGCAAAAAATAGAACACAGTTCAAGATAGAAAAAAAAAACGTGAGAATGACATTGATGACAGAATGACAGAATCACATTTATAAGATAGGAGATCAGTCTGTGTGTGCATACATGCACATATTCATGTTGTATAAAAACATCAAAACAGAGCGTGTTTACTTTTAGAGCAAATCCAGAAGTAGCTTTTTAAACTTCTCTATTCCCTCAACTGACTTTGATACTTGATGTAGGTTATGCATGAAAATAATGCCATTTATATGCATATTGACAGTGGTGGAAAAAGGACTTACATGTCCTTCCATGCCCTCTAGGGGGCTCCAGTCCCTCCAGCAGGTCCGTCCTGCCCTCAGTCTCACCGTCTCGTCAGGCCACTGCAGCTCCTTCCGCTTCGATAAGTTAATGTTTTCCAGCACCTGGCTCACATCCATGATCTAGGTGGCATCACAGAGCACACGGTTTGAAGTCAGAGGGGTTTTTCAACCAGTTTCATCAGAGTGACAATATTATTAACATCTGATTAGGATGCAGAGATGGCATCGAAATGTTGCCTTACACCCAGTAAAATAGTAATAACTGAGCAAGCGCTCCAGTGCCTCCTTTTGGGTCCTTATCACTAGATATAAACCAGAGGACTCATTGTCCAAACTATGAGCATCAACCCACTGGCTCAAGTGCAAGAGCCCCTCTTACTACTGACAATATCATCAATCCATACAGGATGCTGTTATGTCATTTCCAGTGATGTGATTTCTGGAAGTTGTGGCTTCTGTGGCAACATTTATTTATTGCTCAGGCAAGACAAATTGCTCTTGGAGCTAATAATCAGAACAGTAAAATGATGCAGAAGAGTAGGTTCACACAAGGATGCATTTACAAGTTTCAGTAACGAGGAGCAGATAAGGGAACAGATGTTTCAGCCATTAGCATTTATCAGTGTACTCCAAGGGCTGAAACATCTGCAGTTTTTATCAAAGGGCATTTATTGACATTTTGCCGTTAACTGTAGCAAGAGACAGAGATCTCAGGTATGGGCAAATTATTACTAACTCAGTGTAGTGCAATAATCAAGGCAGGTCATATAAACATGGAGAGAAATCTAAGTTCCTGTTCTTCTGTATGTTTGATATTTTATTACTATTTTACTAGTTTCATATTTTATTACCAGTCAGTGGTAATATTCATGTTTTACGTGGTAAATTATGCTCCTCTCATTGAGCGTCCTGCACAGTCTTACTTGCTAACGCTCAGTTTTCTGGACTCTCCATAATCACTTGCCTCAGGTGAGCAGGCAAACTCAATTTCACATCCTGCCTATTTTTAGTGAAATTCACAAACCTGCACTCTGTAGGAGATGTCATCTCTGCGCACGGTGGAGACGGTGGGGTTGTGTTGGTGCGGGTGGTGATGGTGGTGATGATGCTGGCTGAGGGGATCTGCCACGGTGCTGCACAGGCCGTCGTTGCCCAGAAGGCCCACCAGCGTGTGGCGTTTGCAGGGAGGGATGCTGTGGCTGGAGAGGGAGGCGGAGGGGCCGGCTGGGTCGGAGGTGGAGCCCAGCCGGAGCTGCAGGGAGGTGGGGAGCGTGCGCAGGGACAGCTGGCTGGTGGAGGAGCGTCGGCAGGGCTCCAGGCCTGTGGTGGAGGTGCGCAGGGAGGAGTGGCGGCTGCTGCTGTAGCGGTAGGAGGACGACTGGCTGGCCACAGAGGCACGGGCAGGCGAGTGGCGCACCAACCCAGACTGAACGGACTGGGAACTTTGACTGGTGCCTGGACACAGTGGGATGAGTATGGGGAAGAATTCAGACCATGTGAAGTAAAATGTGACATGTTGCTTATGGCAATGTTATTTTTTTATCTCTGTTTTATTATCTTCTTGGCAATTTAGGCAAAAAAAAAACCATCTGTGCTTGCCAGGTTGGTAAATATGAGTCTGCACTTCTCTGATATCACATGATTTCTTGGTGCTGAAGTTCAATTTTTCCAAACAGTTACCTTTCACTACCATTTGGAGCCAATAACAATAAGTTGCCGAGTGCAGCATTTAAAATGTACTGACTTAGTAAGACTGGCTTCCAGTGAGAGTCAAACCTCTTAACCTGGCAATGTTAGTGCCATGTTTTCCTGCTGAGTTAAACAGGACCGCATAATAATGTACTTGATGAAGTAGTGGTATCTGCAGTTATGTTATGTTGCAGGTAGTAACATGTATGATGCATGGAGCGCTCACCCAGAGAGTGTGGCTGATAGGAATGAGGAGGGGCCGGTCCGGAGATCCCACCCTGCGACGCCGAGCTCTGCTGGGAGTCGCTGACCCCCGTCCCATTCCCACTGCCACAGGACAGCCCCCCTGCATCTGAATCCTCAATGTTCCCTCCACTGTTACAGCCTGCGCCACAGCCTTTTCTTAATCTAGAAAATAAAATGAAATAACATCCACCTTCAAACTAGAGTTTAAAAAAAAAATAAGGAAAACATACACATGATGCACACTGGAACAAATGATATAAATAAATGTGTCATTTTATACCAATACTTAATACTCATCAAACTTAACATTGACACTTGGTAGATGTCTTGTGTCCCCAGTTGATATCAGGTCCCTCATCCTGGCATCATTAACACTGCGCTCTGCCCACTGAACTACAAACCTGTGCCAGGTGCTGACAACGAACTTGCGGATGTTCCCGATGCTGATGGGGCCTCCCAGGATGTGTCCGAGCTGGGGGTGGGAATTACAGTAGGAGGTGGTGAGCGGAGACACGTAGATGGGATATCCGATGGGCTGGTCGCAGGAGGAGTTGATCATGTTGCGCAGAGCCTGCTTGGCGTTCTGGATGCTCCCGCGCTCCGGGTTTCTGTTCCTCAGGAACACCAACTCCTGCTGCTGCCCGGCCCACAGGCCTCGAACACACTCCTTATTCACCTGCAGCAGGACAGGAACATTACCATGAAATATTTTGTCTAAAAACAGTAAGAAAAGACTTTTTTTTAGCTTCTATCCTTTCTCCTTAGCCCCTTTCACTATTTAATCCACAATTTTCTGTCTCAGTCATCCCAGTTTTTCTGTCTTTTGGCCTTTATCTTCTCTTAGCTTACATCTGCTAGACTGAACCTTTCCTCGCTTCACTTTAGCCTCTGTCTCCTTCTGTCCCCTGAAAGCAATCTATCGCACTGCCCACCTTGATGACACGGAAGCTGAGGTATCGTCGATTGAGCATAATGATTTTGTACTCGTTGGTGCCCTCGTCAAGGACGTGGCGCAGGGCGAGGAGCGAGGGCGAGTTGGACAGCACGGCGCTCCTCCAGGCCGGGTCGCCCTCGTGAGCGATGACCAGGTTCTGCTGGTGGGAGGAGATGGCCTCGAAAAGAACGGCCGGCTCGTCGTACTCGTCTGGGGACGTGAAGTGGTCCTGATGGAGGGAAGACAAGCAGCACTCAGTTAAGGATCAAATTTAAGACATTTCTGATACTGTAGACAGTATACGATGAAGATGAGATGGAAAGGAGAAAGGATGATGTGACAGAAAACCTAAAGACAGGATTCTTGGGGGTGCACAGTAGAAGATTGGAGATTTTGTGGGAAAACTGTTCAAAACTGAACATGTATGAGCCCTGTTCCACTCGTAGAGCCTCACCTGGTGAAGTTTGAGGGACATTCGGATTCCAGGAACCACAACTTTCCTCAGCAGCTCCATGTCTGCGAAGATCCACTCGTCTCGCACTGAAGAGATGCGGAAGTCTCCCTTGAACAACGCGTGCAGTCCGTACAGGAAAGACTCCAGATTGCTGTGGTGAAAAGGAAAGAGGGAAGACAGCAAAGGACATACAGTGTAGTCATTATTCATTATCCTGTTTGTCACACAGCAGACACTGAGCCACATCCATTACTTTGTCTTCCTTATCTTGTATGATCTGCGTTCTTCAAAAAATGAAAAGGAAATTTCTGGCATTTATGACCAGCCTTATACAGTTAAGGCAAATATTTGTGATTGTATTATTCTGTCTTATGTCTGCTTGTCTGGCACACATGAGCATAGTATTTCCCGGTCATTGAAAAGCATGACACAATTTCTGAGTTAAGATGATGAAGATTAGCAAATAACCTGGACATATGATGCGCTGCAGTCCCCAGAGCTCTCCTTCCCAACACACACAGGCCGAAGCACAGCAACACCAGAGGGGAGTCTTTCTCACTGTCCAGTGGCTGGAAACAAAGAAGAGAACTTTAAAATATCGATGTTGTTTTAATGACAAAAAATACATTTGTAAAAGAGGTGGCAATCCCAGTGGGAATTTAACCTATAATCCTTATCTTTTCAGTGTGGTGTTCTACCCAATAAACAAGTGCAAAATGCTTTCCCCGCCACCATCGCAGGCCTCCCATGGAACAATGAGTAATAAATGCATCTCCATGTTTCAGCAAAATTGGACTGCTGATGCAGCACCGGCCAAAAAAGTATCAAAGTTTGAAATTTTGACCCTGAATTATAGCGTCCTCACCAGGTCATTGCCATAATTTCATTTCAGACCTTTGTCAGAACACAGTGCAAAAATGAATTCAGACAGCTGACAGGCAGATGCACACGTCCCGATTCAAAGTATCCATCCCTGCATCATGTAGGAAACAATGAGACAGCATCTTTTTTACAACTCAGACGACATTTCGCTACCTTAGCCCTTCGAGAGTTGCAGTACTGGATCCAGCCCAGGTAGACGCCACAGAAACTGTCCCTCGAGATGCCGGCAAGCCGATGGTCGTAGTCCTCGTCGATGTTGGGATTAAAAGTTGGATCCAGGTCTACGTAGTTCCTCTCGCCGCATCCCCGCAGGCCATCTTTCATGGTCTCATTACCCAGCCATTCTTCCAGTTTGGGCGAAGCGATCACATAGTAGATGATACCCTGGAAGTATGACAGATATTACTGCTTAGTACCAAAGATGTAGTCAAAATAAAGAAACAACAAATCCTGGATTGACAAAATAATTTTTTGAAGACAATAATTCACCAGCCAAACTGTAGAATTATGATCTAAAGATAATTTAGGCACTTTCATCTCTGTTCCAACATGAACAAGCTGCCACTGACCTTGACATAGTAGGTGGTGAGGATGCGCCGCAGATCGAAAACCTGCAGCATGGAGGCCGCACTGTTATCAGTGATGCTGTAGCCCTCCAACACGTACTTGGTGACCAGCACCTCCCAGGCCAGCCAGCGCTGGCCGAAGGCGGTGTTGAATGACAGGACGTGGGGCAGGTGGCCCGGCTCACAGCAGCAGCAGCCCTCGTCCTCCTCCACCCCCTCGGTGATGGCCTCCACTTCCCTCTGCTGGCAGTAGGTTCCTGTGGAAGGAAATCAGCAGCTTTAACGGCGTGACAGAACACCGCATCCAACAAAAGCAGATTCAAGCCCATTTTGCACGTCATCCCCGACGAATGTGTTGCAACTGATTGTGAGAACTGTCAAACTGATAGAATCTCATTTCCCCTTTCACAAAGAAGCTTCTTTATTTGAATCCATTGAATTCCACATTGAAAGACAGAAGTAGCAGAAAAAACAGGCACAACAAAAGAGACTATTTTTTGAGAGTGACAGTTGGTGGATCAACGGTTGAGGGAGCCTCCTGCTCTGAAGAGTTCCCCTGGTTTTTGTGTAAATTTCCCAGCATGCCACACGCACCGTGTTGCACATTAGTTTCAGCAGATGAAGTGAACTGCAGAACACTACTGGCTGCATTACCCAAGGTCATTTTTAGATAAGGCACACCAAGGTGTTTCCTACAGGAAGATAAAGCACGGCATATGGCTCCCTAGCAACTTACTGTGTAATTGGAAACAGTGAGCAGTTGGTCATTAACATTCATTCATTCTACCTTCGAAGATCACACCTGGGGGAAACTGAATTGTCCCGATGCAGTAAACTACAATGCCAATACTACTTGACTACTGTCTCTAAAGTCTATGGGTTCTCTAAGCATGTCCAAACCCTAAGCTGCATAACAGATATGCCATTTCATGTCTTGCTCTTCCACATGTATCTGTTAAATTTGCCCTCACCTCTGAACTCCAGCCCTCGCAGCTGAAAGGTGACCAGGCCGTTGCCGATCTCCACCAGGTGCACCAGAGCGTTCAGGTAGTCGGAGGCGAGGATGAAGCAGTCCCCGGTGCCGAAGTTGCCCCAGCGGCCCAGCAGGAGGTCTCCACACAGGCTGTGCTGCAGAGAGCGGGTAAGGTGCTCGTAGAAGATGGAATTCAAGTTGTTGTCGTCAGAGCCTGAGGAGGGAAAGAAAAATGTTGAAAAAAGAAAGGAAGGAAAGAAGCAAGAGGGATTTTCACCAGTGACAGTATCACAGTGGACCTAAGTTTTAAACCTGCACCAGGCTTGATTGTTATATAAAAATAAACCTGTCATATCAGTCTAAATCACAAAGTTGGACCTGCCAAAGTTATGTAGTGCAGTTATAGCCCGATAATAATGACTATACAGACTCATCGTGGTATAGCAGCAGAATGGATAGTAATACTGTATGGTGTCAAATTAAACTGTAAGGGGGGACATAAAGTAAAAATGAATACTGTTCTCCCTCACCTGGGTTTCTGTCCAGCTGAGAAGCCAGACGTGTGTTGGAGTGATCAACTCTCTTGGTACTACAAAAACAAAACAAAAAGGACAAATTTACTCAAATCAGATTTTAGAAGTCAAATGATCAGTTTAATATTTGAAGATAGGATTGGGATTTTTCAGTTTAAGTTTTTTTTTTCCGTACTTGTAGTCCCTTTCCCAGAACTTGACGGGGCGGACGTAGGAGGTGATGAAGATGGCGCTGCCCAGGAAGGGGTTGAGGGGCGTGGAGAAGACGGCTGAAACGACCGCCTGGACAAACAGCATGGCAGAGTCTGGGAGGGCACTGAAGTCAAGGATCACTTGAAGAATATGCAAGCTTTGCAGTACACAGCACTTAGCTATCTACTGTATGTTAAGATGACTTTGCTAAAATAACATGCATTTAGATACATTGGTAATACTGATTCACACTACTGTCATTACTGTCTGTGTCATAGTAGATTGTTAACATGCATATTAATTCTTCTGTTATTTTTCTGGATACCCAAGCGTCCAGTAAAATATATGAGTCATTTTAGATCATACCAGATCTTATCTGATGACTCATACATACTGATTATGAGACACTGAACAATTATAGCTGGTAAATGCTGATATTATCTGAGGGAAGTCAGTAACTTATTTATGGTAGGTTTTCTCTGTCTATTAATGTTTGATATGTAATTAATATTCTGCATATTTATATTCAGGGGATTTTTGTGATTGGGTCATGACAATACATGTAAAAAAAACGAATCCCCAGTGCTGTATGGCCACGGCACAGAACACAGTGAAAGGATACGAGGCACAGCAAAGGGCTGAGCGAAGGCGTGGAAAGCCGAGCCCCAGGTGATCTGCCAGGGGGCGATGTAGGTGTACACAAAGCGCAGCTTGTACAAGAGCTCCCACAGCTGCAGGAGACCACAGCAAATCAAAAAGAAAAAGCACAGATATGATGAGGAGCATCGAAAACAACAATCTCCCATTAGGAATGAATAGAAAATGTAGGCATATGTCCAACAAAACAGTGAAATTCATAAAATAATGTAGAAGAAAATAACACTGCTTCAAATGTGCTGAGATTTATTTTGCTCTAACCTTTTCTCCACTACACAAATAATGAGGCAGTCTAACTTGTGTTTTATTCTATTTGTATGGATCAATACACTTGACCTTAATTGTCTAAGCATCTTGGAAAATCACTACAGCACAATGTATTCCTGCAACATTATGCATTCCTCGAACCTTGCTGAAGACGATGGACATGAGGAAGAGGTCCAGCAGCAGCGTCTCAGACAGGTGACGGTAGTCGAAGGTGAAGAAGAGGACGGTGAACAGGACCGTCACATACTGGTAGGTGGGACTGCTGTAGGAGGAACGCAGCAGCTTCAGACCTGCCACAGTGATCATCAGAGCACCGACCCTGAGGACAAAAAAAGACATACGTACATTATTAAAAAAGAAAACCTTATCAGAGACCTTCATTATGGTCTGAAAATACATCAAACATGTTGCTGTTTCTGAACCACCCACAGACATATTGAATGTAATAACAAACACTTGTACCCTCGGCCTTAACAACACTTTTGCACAGTCAGGACATGCATTATTGTATATATTGTTATGTGATATATGTTCGTACTAGAAGCTACTGGACACCGGAGTCAAATTCCTTGTATGCACAGGCGCACTGGACCAATAAAGCTGATTCTGACTCTGATTAAGTTAGCTGCTTTAAATACTTTTTAAAGCATTGTAACCTCATCATAAAATATTACACATTCGTTATAAACTGGTATAAATAGCTGAATGATTTATGAGGCATCAACACACAAACACTCAACTTTACATTGTTCATAAGGTTGGGATGCTGCCAATTTTGACCAATGTTTATCAAGGATTTTGCAGTTCCTTGTTGTAGCAAAATGATTTATTTCAAGTGTGAATGTAATGAAGCCTTCCTTTTAACATTTGGTGGAGAATGCCATTGGGGAAAATGGTCTGCCAGCCCGGATTATGCGGCGTTGTACAATTACAGAGAGTACAGCAACAAAAGGGAAATGGGGCAAAAAGATGCGGTGATGTTGGATAAGAGTAAGAAGCCTCACTCTGTGTCAAGTCTCTTTGGACTGGCGAGCTCTCTGGCGCTGCCGCTCAGCTCATTAAGGATGACGAGCGGATAGAGGACGTTCTTCTCCACAAACAGCAGCCACACGTGAAGCTTTTCAAACCACATCACATGAGCTGCATCTGGAAGAAAACAAATGGAGGCATCGAGAGACACTTCATTAAACCTGGGGCAATCTGAGACTCATTAACATCATTAGAACAAACAGCATAGTAACAAGACACAAACTGTACAGACGCAGTTAACAACATAAAGAATAAAAAATAAGAGTCATCACCCACATTATTTTCAATGCTTGCTTTGCTACTCTGTATTTTATCCATCCTTTATTCACCCAAGAAGCTCCCACTGAGGTACATTATCTATTTTTCCAGGGAGCATCACTGAGTGCTATAAAACAACAGTGATTCAACCTGGGAAAAATCCTCTGGCTCACATTAAGTGATGCATTTTACAGCATCAGATTTAGCTGGAACAAAGATAAGAAGAAATAAGTAGAGATAGCTAAAGTGGCTGAACAGACAAAGAACCGAGCGCCACCTACAGTATCTCAAACCTCATCAATACAAAACCCAAACTGAGAGACATCACAGTACTGGACAAACTGAGTGACTGATTGATTGACAGGTGATTTCTGGGAAGTGCAGTGCAGAAACACCACAGCAATGAGAATGAAAGAACTCTCCAAAATAAACAGTTTTTCACAGATTACTTCTTGAAGTGATCGAGTGATGCTAATTCTAATCCCATATTTGATGCAGTGCACTTACCTCTGACTTCAAACTGATAATACTCCTTAGTCTTGAGCAGAGGGTGAGAGAAGCAGTACCAGGGCAGCTGCTTGCGGACCTGAGGCAGCAGGTAGTGTGTGAGCAGCCCCACTGCCCCCAACAGTGCATACAGGACGTAACTGAGGAAAGGCTGAGGTAAAACAGAGGTAATAGGAAAGTTATAAACAATACATTTAACATTTAATTTTGTCACAAAAAAAATTCTACCAGGGTTCAAAACTATGCAATCATTTTTAAACACACTAGTTTTGCACATCAAGAAGAGGTCATTTAGAGTTCAGACTGAGGTAAACTGAGGCAGATGACAATATTGTGCCTGTCATGTTCACTGTACCTGCAGCGCGATGAACACTGTGCTGACATGGATGGCGAAGTAGAGGACAGCGATGACGACACAGACGATCAGGTCAGACTGCAGACGCTCGTTCTGCAGATTGAAAAGGAAACATTGGGGATGTGATGAGATACAAAAAAAGAAAAGAAGCCTCCCGTTAAGACTGCATGTCTAAAAAAATCATTAAAAAATTACAGCCTTGAGAAATATATGCGATTATAACTGGCAGGTTAATGGTACATAAGCAAATAAAGAGGTCTGTGATGAGACCGGTGGCTTTTAAAGGAGAGACTGTATGTCTGATCAAGTTACATTAGCATCTCAATTAAATTACAATTATCCACTTGTGACTTCAGTTTGTTATGAGACGATGTAACTCACCACTGAGGCCCTCAGCTTCTCTGGCAGAGGGTCCTGTACTTCTGAGAGGGGGTCCTCAGGGTTCTTGTCTTTCAAGTTGGGCAAAATCTTGGACTGTATCAACGAGCTATAAAGTGAGAAGCAAAATCTATTAGCCGTTTCAAATGTGATGGATGTTGGTGGGGGTGATTCATCTCTGGAGGAACGCATAAACCCACTCACTGTTAACACTAAGACTACTGTGTAAAGCAATTTAGAGCTATTTGAACTGAGCATTTTTTAAATGCCCATGCATATGAAGGGATAATTAAGTGCATATGCGAGAGTTAGAAAGTCACAGATTATTCTTTAATATGCATTACTCTGCAGCACAAGTTGGTCACGCAGTAACGGCAAATACTTCTGCTGCCAAATGAGGTGCCAGATGGGTGAGGTTTGCTGCAGACAACAAGCGGTGCCAAAAGTATTGGAGACTCACTTTATTTTTTATTTTTCTGACTCAAAGCCTTCACCAGACACTACCTCAGCTGATGCGGTAACCCTCATCCATCTGGTTCTCCAATCAGGCTAAAAACAAAGAACAACTTAGCACAAATAGCATGTGAGTGAGGTCTGCTTTATGGGGCTGTGAACTTACATGAGGACAGAGGGGTCGCTGCTTTGCCGGCTCAGATGGTAAGACACTGCCACCAAGAGGCCGCAGAACACGGAAAACAACACGGGGATGTGGTGGGGCTCCCAGGTCTCCTGAGACACAAGCATGAGAGGGCTTTAATACATTTAATTTTTAAAATATCAATTAGAATTACTTCATCCACCGACTACAGTGACTGCAGGGATTTATTTTGCTGGCACTGATGTTAAGTAAACACTATGCAGTATGCAGATAAAGCTGTTTTCCCATCCTGGAAAGTGAGTTAAGTGGAAACTAATAAAACTACAGAAGCACATTTGTGTGTTTGCTTGTGCAGTTTTAAGAAGATCAAATGTCTGTCTTGCAAAGATCAAGTAAGGCACAAGTAGTTACAGAAGTAGTGGCTGTTTAAGATTACATTTACATCACATTTTTTTATAGGAACATTACATTCTGATTACATTTAAATTACAATTAGGCGATTATGTTGCATCCAGATTAGACACTGAACAACATAATCAAAATCGCAATCAGGCTTAGTACAACATCCAAATTACTGCAGCCGTGATTTCTGATAAAGATAAAATGTGGGACAAAATAACATTATAAATGAAGTATTATAGTGTTTCAGAGGTGCCCTGGGCTACAAATAGAATTCTCCAGATGCAAGATAGCATTATTGTTTAATACAGACGCCAATAAAAATCACATCAAAATCAGTTTTTTTCCAGGAAAAAATAAAATTATCATATAAAAATGATCATTCCCATTAAAGTCATGAATCTTATCGATATCGCAATATCTGTCATAATAATCTATTTTTTTACCACATCGTTCAGCCCTAGTCTAGAGTACATTTAGCCAGTTTAGTTGGTTCTGTTCTCACCTTCAGCGCTCCGTAGCAGAGGCCATAGAGCAGGGCGACGGTGATGATGCTGCGGAGGACGCTGTACAGGGCTGACAGGAGGCTTGTGGAGGCTGCAGAGAGCACACAGAGGATGTCAGCAGTGCCTCCACTCAACCAGACAGGCCGAGACACCGGGCCGGGCAGAATGCAAATCAGCACTTTGGCCTCTTACGAAGCCTGTCACATCGTGATGTATAATGTAAGTTTGCGTGAGTGCATATCATCTCATCCCACAGAGGTCAGAGCCGACCCCGCAGAGAGGGCGTGCGTCTAAAGAGTCACTCACCATTTCCTCCGAACACGTGGATGTCCAGCTGCTCAAACAGATACATGACGAACGTGTTGACTTGCGGCAGCAGGCCCACAAAGAAGACGATGGGAAAGCACAGGGTGAAGACTGCAGGGACAGAAGGAGTTCACAGTATCGTCAATATATCCATCCTGACACTTCATGTTATGAGAAGGGTTAGTTTTGATTTAAGCGTTGGGCTCCTGTACATTTTCTATCTATAAATTCTATGCTTTTCCAGACATATTAGACAATGCAGGAGATAATGATTTGGTGCATTTTGGACTGCAAGCTACAGACACACAGCCAGGTTCATCTGCACAGTAACTGAAGTCAGCTTCAGTTGTTGCAACATGTTTCCAGCAGGACTCAGTAGGACTAGGTGTCACTCTCTTTACAAATTATACTGAGTGTGAACTTGACAAGATTAAATGCTAAAATGAGAGAAATAAATGTATTTATCTTGTATTTAGGGGACATAGTGGTGTACAGTGGCAAGTCTCATGGGCTACATTTTATTGCTTATTTCTATCTGATGAGCTCCTTTTTGGCTGAAACACTGCGTTTTTAATATTCTTTAATTAAATAAACATTATTTTTAAGGACAGGGTGCGGCACACATCCACTTTGCACTTGTAGAATATTTTGGCAGTTGCACTTCGGCTGCTGTTATTGGACTCCAATTTATCTTCTTTATTACAAGTCTCAGGGGGAAGAACTCCAAAGTGTGACACCAAATTCAGGATTTAGAAATTTTGTTAAGTGACGGCCCAAAATGTTGGTATCTATGCCTACATATCCTGTAACCCACACTGTAGTATAGCTCCCTGCATTGTGTGTCCTTACCTATGACAAGGTCCCTGGCCGAGGCGAGTACCAGGGAGCTGGTGAGTGCGACTCCATACAGGGTGAAGCGGGATGAAGTGGTCCTCTGGCTGCCGTAGTGGAGCAGCCAAATGAGGCCACAGCACAGGCAAAAGTAGACAGGCCGGCTGTACGCGATGATACGATTATGGCCCTGAAGGGACAGGGGTATGATGACATAAATGGTTCATTAAAGAGACAGAGTTTAAGTACTGTAGTCCACTATAGCTAAGTGGTACACATACATGCATGGCTCAGTGGCACACATACACGCAGGGTGGCATGTATATCAACCCTGGATACATAAATAAAGCAAAGGGCTCCCAGGAGAAAAATAATAGAAAAGTGAGGGGATGGGAACCACTTCTGATGAAAAAAACAGTTTCCACAAGCCTTAAGTGTGTGCATATCGTAAAGCATTTCCTGTTCTGTGACCTTTGTGCACATTTCTATGCGACTGCTGGCTTGAAAAATATTTGACTTTTTGGAAGAAAAGTGTTTCCCCCTCGTCTTATTTTTAGAGCATGACTCAAAACTCTGCCAGAATTAGGGATTTCATTCCCACCGGGCCCACCACTGCTAAAAATGCATGCTCTCATGGTACTGTATGACGCTGTGGATAAAAGCGTATACCAATTGGCATGTTACATAATTTTACAATTCAATCGAATGGCCGTTCTAGGAATGCGTGAGCATTCGTATAGAGAGACTTAATTTGAGAGTATCAGTGTCATATGGGCTTCGAGGTCACAGGTAAAAACAAGAATAGCATCAAGTGTAAGGTTACACAAGAGAGGGAGGATGTGCGCCTGCTGTTTGCAGGTTTCAGCTCAAGGGGCTACGTGCAGCCCTGCTTTTTTACCCAAGGGAGCACTGACAGCTTACGCACCAACAATCAGATTAAATAGATCATGTTTTCCCAAAAAGTGTCAAGAGTGTCACAAAAAGGGAGAGACAAAGTCCTTGACGGGAGATGAGGTGGCGGGAAAGGCACAAGAAGGTGAGTAAGAGACAGAGAGAGAAAGAGAGAGAGAGAGAGAGAGAGAGCGAGGGAGAGAGAGAGAGAGGGCGAGAGAGAGAGAGGGGGGGAGGGAGAGAAAGAGAAAAAGAGCGAGAGAGAGAGAGAGGGAGGGGAAGAAGGAGAGAGAGAGAGAGAGAGAGAGAGAGAGAGGGAGGGGAAGAAGGAGAGAGAGAGAGAGAGAGAGAGAGCGCAAGAGAGCGAGCTGTGGTCGAATCTCTGGCCAGCTATTTAAAGCCTGTGCCTGCAGCTGAGTAGGAGCTGCATTAATAAAAGACACCGTTTCAGATCAGGCCATCGACGCAGGGGAGGGAGGAACACACAGACTCCGAGGGGAAAAGCAACACCATTTTCAAGAGCCACAACAGAAAACGAGAGGAAAAACACAGAATTACAACTAGAACTCAGCTGATAGAGGGGGAAAAAATCTGTTCTATTTTTTTCTCGAACGTCATCATTTTAGTCAGAGGGGGAATTTGCATTCTACTGCCTTGCACGGCTTTAACTTCTGCACTCCTCACTATTGGCTGTTGGCTGTCTAGGAATTAATGAATCCAATTTGTAATTTTGCATTCACCGTCATCACTCATGATAAGAGCATCAACTTCATGGCAAAAATGTAGAAAACATCTGGATACTGGATTAAAGTTTTATGATGGCATAATGGCAGTTGCCACCCAAGTCTCAGAAAATTAAAGATGGAGAGATTTAAAAAGAAATAAATACTTACATGTCGAGGGGAAGAGGAGTCTGGTTGAACACTCTGACAAAAAATAAAACAGTACATGCGTGTTCATGAACAATATATGAGATTATCTTCTACTAAATATCTTGAATTACTTTAATAAAAGATCTATTCATCCTTTGTTACAAACAGTTTAGAAGAGATACAAATTTTTATTGTTTTTGCACCCTAAGCATCAAGAATCCATTTAAACTGAACTTCCTGTCCTAATACCTCAGTATGATCACGTTCATATAATAATGACCGTGTCTGTTTCAGTCTTGAAGTTAAACTAATAAACTGTGCGCTGTTAACTGAGTTATTCACCTTAAGTAAGGAGTACTGGCAACTGGCAATGACGAGGCAGAACTGAAAGACCCAGATATCAGTGAAGAAGCCGTGGACAAGCAGCACTGAACCCAGAAAGGCCACCAGGATGGCCAGCACGATCGCCAGCACGTTCTCCAAAACCTCCCGGTTCCTGTCACACGATGGGAAAATAAGTCAACAAGACACTAACAAACACTCTTCAAAAATTCTTGAGACAAAAATTTAATTTCCCAAATACAAAATAACTAAAAATCATCACTGCAAAGTATTACTCAGTGTAACTAAAATCTATTTGTAAATCTGTCATTATATGTCATTCTGGCATAAAACTCTTCAAATTAAGAGTCAGATATGACTCATGTTATTTGCTGATATATGTAATATAATGTCAGTCCTGTGCTTTGGCAACATATTTCTGTTCATGCCAATAAAGCTACTTGAATTTGAATTGGTCATTTGTCCAATACTGAAGAAGATAACTAGACACACATTAATGTGTCCCATAAAAACTTCATTTCCACATTCTTCATGGCTGACAATATATCATATGAGCAGAAAATCCCCCCTTAAAAAAAAGTCTGTCTCTGTCAAATTCCTCAAAGTTGACTTTTATGGGACAAAATGTTTTGGCCGGACACAAATTCACATACAGGAAGACATTATAATGCCATGAGAAATTTCTGCTGAATGTCCCATTATTGTCTCTGAAGCTCAGACAGAGGTGGGTACAAAAGCCTTCATTATCCCTGCTGCCTCTGCCTTCAACAGCCTGCAGAGAAATTTGAAGCTTCAGGAACTGACTTGTCTTAGTGAGTTTAAAGCGGTCGTTCAGTTTGTCTGTCTATATCTGATTATGCCACCATCTTGGCCTGTCCTCCATGTCAACAGAACAACAAACACTAGATAAATAAAAATGTTGATGCTCCACTAGACAAGTGAAAGTGATGAAAAAAAAACACCCATCTTGTCAGTTTAATTACAAACTGGAGCCCCAACAGAGCAAAGCAGCCCATCCCCACTCACTGAGACCCTGCAGATACTGAGATCCTGTTTGCCAATTTCATTTGAGGCTACGGTAAATATGAGCTGCTGACAAGAAAAGCTTTCTTCTAATGATATAACAAATAAAACATTGTAAATTTGTACCTCCCATATGGTATCATAAACTGCAGAAGTTGTTAGCACAGATGGGAAGCACTGCAGTTCTTTTAAGATTTGAAAGAATGGCTTTGGTGCAACTTAGATGTTTTGGAGTACCATCCAATGAAAATCAGGAACTGGGTTTTCATCATCATTTGGAATGTTCTGTATGAGTTTGGTGATATTGCAAACTTCAGTTTCACCTGCAGCTGATAACATCAAAGTTGCACGGTGTAAAGCCAGCCTAACATCTGACCTTATGATCACCATCAAACACAACTGCCTCTACCAATCAGATGTCATCTCATTCTTCTACTTCTTTCAATGTGACATGAACGCAGCATCACTGATGTCCCACTGCCACTTGAGGCCGTCAAAGTGCAAAGTTGCCAAGTGGGGCTTTAAAAAAAACTAAATGAACCCACCTGTCAAACAGTGCCAGCAGGGTGAGCCGGTCAAAGTGCAGGCCGACCCACAGGTAGGGCAGAAGCCAGAAGCGGTAGTACTGCCTGGCCTTGCCTGCAGCAGCAGCGGCGGCGTGGTCCTCCTGGCCCAGCGGAGCGTCCTGGAGCTCCGGGCTCAGATCTCCATCCTGCTGCTCCAGCAGCTCTGGGTCCATCGTCAGCAGACGGTTCAGACGGATCTGAGGAAGAGAGAGCTGCCTCAGGGTCAAAGCCAGGTCACGTCCACTCAAATTAATTTGTTTATAGAGCACATTTCATACATTGATGCAACTAAACTGCTTTACAAACATGATTTGCAAAATCAAAAAAATAATGAAATAAAATAATTTTAGAATTAAATTTCGGTGTTTGAGATCAGTGAGAAGTCTGCTCAACAAGACAAACGCTGCCTCCCACCTCTCGTGGTTCTCACTGTAGGAATAGTTAAAAGGCCCCTGCCAGATGATCTCAGACATCTATCGGGCTCATATGGAACCAGCATATCAGATAAGTACATAGGTGCCTGACAGTTAAGAGATTTCAAATCCAATAAAATGGTTTTTAAATTGATTCTGGAGCCAACTGGGAGCCAGTGTGGCGATTTTAAAATTGATGTAATATGATTTGTTTCTGGTCTGAGGTAACAAGGGAAGACTAGACGAAAAAGAAAGAGAAGGGAATGATTTTCAATGTGAAAAAAATAAAAAAACGTACTTACTAAAAAACTAACCATATATGCCCAAATATGCAAATATTCACAAAGCCTCTATCACACATACATACATTCACTCACACACACACACACACACACACACACACACACACACACTGAAACACACCCTGTCTCTCTCTGTCTCAGTCTGCCAATCTTGCCTCTCTCTCTCTCTCTGTCTATGTCTTGTCTCCCTCGCTCACTAACACACACACACTTGCCCACACATCC
>OMLF01021881.1:33373-62986 GCA_900302615.1 Holocentrus rufus | reverse complement strand
GTCCCAGCATGCACTGCAGATAGAGGCGGGTGTGCTCATGGTGTCGTCGGGAGGTTCCGGTCTTTTCAAAAAAGTCGAGGGCCCAAGTGTGACAAATCTAGCGTGGGCCTTCACTGAGCACACACACACAATCACGCACACACACACACTGCCTCCAGACATATAAACAGCAGCTTATTGGTTGGCTACTCACCAGGTCATGAGGGTAGAAGCGAACTGAGGTAGAACTGGAGAGGTGGGAGTCGGTATCCCTGCGGGGCATCAGAGGATAAAAGGAGACCACTGATGATGGGAAAGCATCTGCTGCACTCACTATATTAAACCATGATTCATCACACGGCGACCTCTAAAACAGCCAATGGAAGCCTTACTTTCACACTTTTACCATTTTATACTTCTATAACTCAGTTTTCAATTCATGTCTAGTGTATTTGCTGTTTATCTTACTGGCTTTTATTAATTACACCAATTGGTGATCTTATTATTTTAGGATTTTTAAATATTGTTATTTTGTTGTCTGCAAGCCGCTCTGTAATTCTCTATTTTTGTGCTTGAGAAATTCTTGAAAGCTCGGTTAACCTAAAGAAACCTAAACTTGTTTGCTAACTAGCAGGTTAATTCAGCCAAGCACTTGATACTAATGTTAAAATGCAAAAACCAGCCCTAACTAATGCTTCTACTAGCTATATTAGCTAGTGTTTGATGCATTTCGAACAAGTTAGCATTAGCTAACAAGCTGATAAAATCTAAAACACAAAATTAATCGGATGTTTCAGTAATGAATTGTTCAGAATTTGGTTTAGAAGCTCAAGCTCCATGCTTGGAAACACAATCAGATGCTCAAAGCCTGTTTTCAAAAGTCTGAAGACCTCCAATATGGCTACCAGAGGGTGTGTTACGTCAACTGAGAGCTCTCTAAACAAATGAAGATTATATTAGCTTTTTGAAACTAACCATATGTTATTGGAGGCTCGTCTGGTTGCAGGTTCAAAGTTGACTAGGGACATGTCACAACCGCCTGCCTCGTACAAGGAGGGAGTTAGCTTTCCTGAAAATCCAAGCAGAGAGAGAGAGAAGTGGAGTCAGTTCTCTGAAATCACAAGCACAGAGCAACAAAGGCTGTTTGTATGCACATAACAACCCATTGCCCTGACTTTGATCGTGGGAATAATTTGATTAAGGTTCATGTTTACATGCAGAGAAGCAGAAGGCTTTGTTAATATTACAGTGTTTATCTTGGATAATGGGATTATTGAGTGAATTTGCCTCCTCCCCTAGAGGATGCCAGTCATTTCCTGCCTGTCATGAAAAGCAGTGATGTTGCTCCCATTGTATTTCTGTTGCGTCAGTGGAACTTTGTTGCAATTCATCCACTGATGAGGCCTGAGGTATGAAGGCCAAGATATAAATATAGTAGCTATAATGCTTAAACCCCAGAAGGAGAGGCTCAGTGAAGTACATCCAAATAACACTTCAATAAAGCATCTGTCATGACGCTACTCCACAAATATTACTACAGTACCTCGCAGATCACAGTATTAGTATCTGAATATGCTCTTTATAAGGAATCAGATGTTCATTTGACCCCAATTCAAGACAGTAAAACCACAATGAGATCAATGTATTGGTGTGGATGCAAACCTAGCCATGGTCAAAACAGTAAAATCACATGCAGAAAAAGATAAACATCATCAGTGTCCTGAAATCACAAGCGCAGACAAGCATGCTCACACAGTCAGCTTTCTCGTAACAGCAATCTGCTCCAGGACGTATTATGAGTAGGAGTGGTAATCCATTTACCACTGGTTCAGACTAAGAGCGTAAAACAACTCTTGACTAACAAAGGCTCTATTTACACACAAACATTATGCTCATTGACATCTTAAGCATGTGTGAGTGAGTTCTATGTATAGGCATCAACAGCAATCTGTAACACACTCTTCAGCATGGGGAGAAGGAATGTGCCAAGCTGTGACTGGAGGGTAACTCGTACATCCAAGCGAGGTCAAGTATTGGCTGCAGACACAATATCACAGACATAAATAAATGGAGCGTGGATAATTCCGCACGGCTTTGACTAATTGCAACAGTCCACCGACCGTGGATAATTGCACACTGCTCTGACTGACTGCGGCAGTCATATTTGTGACCAGTTCTGTCCCAGCAATTCCAAGCCATCGACGCCACTGCAGCGACTGTCATACCCAAAACATCCAAAGACAGCACAATAAAGCCAAAAACAGGAATCAGATGATTTTAAGACATTCAGAGCTGTCACATGCACTGACTTCCCCACAAACTGCCAGTTCAGCGCTCTTCCATTTCCCTCTCACGCCATTTTTCACCCTAACAACTCTGCTTTCTTCATGCCTCCCTACCGAAGTCGTCCTGCAGGCTGGTAGCGCCAACGGTCGAGGCCTTGTCCTGAGAACCCTCCAGGTGCGTGCTTCCGTTCCTGGCCAGCAGGGAGGCGCTCGCGCTCAGCACGGTCACCTGGGATGGGGTTCTGGATGGCTGACTTTTCACCTGGGAAGTAGAAGGCTGGGAGGCCTGGCTGAGAGCCTCCTGAAGACTGTTGGGGGAGAGGGGAGAGGGCAGAAGGAGAGGAAATGAGAAGGTGGAGGAGGGGAGGGCATGGGGGAGTATACAACATCATCACAGTGGAGGGAGCAGGATGAGACAGGGGCAATTTCACAACAGAGGGCTTTCAGGTGATGTAACCCTCACTTTGGTGATCACAGTGCAGGCACACAGCTCTGCAGCACCAATGGCTGGCTGGAATTATGAATTGACTGTCTCAAAAGAGCTGAACAGAAACAGGGATTTTGCCTAGGAACTGATGACTTCTGAGTTTAGATAACGTCTGTTTGTTAGAAAGCAAAACATAGAAGACAATCTGGTTGGCTGCCCATCACCATCTGTTTATGAACATATCTGATTCCCACACGAGCTAACATATCTAGCAGAGGCTAGAGTTACAAGTGGCTAGTAGTTGCATGTTTGCATTAACATTGGTTGCTTTGTGATGCATTTGCCATTTGTGCATTTGAGCTGTCAAAGACAAAAAACATCTGCTTGTTTAGGTTGACCGGGCTGACTCTTCCCAAACATTTTGGGGTAGAGGCTAAGGCTTGAGACTACACAATTTACTGTGTTGTCATAACCTTCACTTGGAAACACCTACACCTACAACTATTCGCTTTCATTTATAATGTTACTCAGCTGAGCTACAGCCATGCTACAGCAGTCTTTCTTAGGTTTCTTTCTTTTCGGTTGTTACATATTTGGCCCTTATTTGCAAACAGCAATTAGACCTCCATGATGGCACCAGTCATGGTTGTTTGGAGATTTGTGACACAATTATAAAGCCCATGTATGAGGTGTTTGAGGAATGTTTCAGAGACATTCAAAGCATATAAAAGAAAGTTCCACAGGGGCAGAAGTGACTTGATGTGTAGAGCATTGCTCTTCATCTTTTTGATGGTTATAACCTGGCAGTTCGATTGATCCCATAAAGATTATTAGGGGTAACAGCATGTTTTCCCTCATGAGAGGGTTTAGGAGACACACTACACACATGACGATGAGGGAAAAATACACTAGCAGAGGAACACCTACGTTAGTGCTAAGGATAGAAAAGAATATTATAGAGCAATGTGGACAGGAGGAACAAGATCAGAGAAGCAAGTAAAGGGGCTTCCATAAAGGGGAATAACAAAAGGAAGTCACTTCAAATTTATTTCTGAGGAGGGTATTTCATCATGAGGCTGATAAATGACACCGCTGGTGAAAGATTGACTTAGCAGGACGTCCCAGGGATGTAACACCACAGCTGTCAGAGGGGCAGGGGTGAAGCACTGATGTAGTGATACATGAAGGAGTGGGTAAAGTATGACGTCCAGTGTGCTGCCAGTACAAATGCAACTGTATTTTCTGGATAGTATTAATTGTCATTTAAAAAAAAAAAAACGAATTTCTGTATAACTTACAGTCTGACACATTTACTTTACAAAGAACACCATGGTTTTAGATCATGATGACTTTTATCCTCTGTTAAAGGGTGGGTGCTATGCTTTTTGTCAAAGCATACAATAACCTTGAATGACATACTAATAAACAATCATCTTTTGCTTTGACAATTTAAAATAATGGTTTATTGTACATGAACCGTGTGCTGTCCTCTCTTATGAATTTAACAAGCAATCATAAGAATGAGTTATTTATCTAAGATGGTTAAGCTGAGTTTAGCCAGGTTTACTCTCTAGTACATCCCTGAGAAGGTCATACAAACATTTGGAGAGAAGAGACTGGAGAGGTTTGGCAGAGGGTGGAGGGATGAGTGGAGAGGGGAACGGTTTTGCATTTTGCAAGTTTATTGACCCCTGGCAGACAGCACACTTGTTTTCCTTACTTAACATTTTTTGAGGCTCAGCATTTGGAAATGTGACCTTGCAGGGGGGATGCAGAGAGGAGTAGACGCTTGGCTAGAGGTGAATAGCTGTTGGCAGTTTTTAAACACAAGTGGAGGAGGTACACAGACCTCACAGGAGCCTAATGTGAACTCCAGTGTCCATCCACACCAAAAAAAACAGCAAAACATTAAATTCTGTTTTGCATATTCATTGGCACTTAAATTTGAATTTTTTTAAATACTTTTGAAGGGTTTGTAGTATTGCTCTAGGAGAACCTGTGACCTTCCAGTTGTGGCATGGAGTCTCTAAACAGGCTATAACCTTTGTAGTGACAATTCAATCAAAGTGTTTTGCAATGTAGCAATCAATCATGCATGGTCACTGTCACCTGGGGCAGCAAAGATTAAAGCACAACTCCTTTGGCTTACGTCCAAGGATGACTTAGGTCTTCAAGGTTAGATTCCAGATATGGGGGCAGTACGCAAACTAATGAGGATCCTAGAGACACGCCCAACCTGACATTTACAGATGGTGTAGCAAGGCGAGATGTCCCCATAAAAGAGGAGGGTCAAAACATTGCTGCAATCAGGGATGTGACTTGGAGAGCAACAGGAAAACCTGAGATGGTCACAAACCATTAGAAATGAATGGGAATTTACCTGGAAAATCCCTGAAATATCACACCCTTTTGAATTACTGCTTTAGTGAAGCTTGTTAATGGGCAGCCAGGGATTCTCGCTATTAAAAACAACAAAACGAACCCATTCTTCTTGAAAAGGAGCTGTCTTAAATTTAAGGCTTTTACAGGGATCAGTATCATCGACATCTCTCCCGTCCGAGAAAGGACAGGTAACGTGATACAGGAGGATGATTTGTTTTATCGAACGCACCGTGTGCACTCCAAGCAGATTAAACCTCACAGCCTTTAGTCTGTGGGTTTCTGGAGACTCTATTCTGTGATCCATGCGCAAAATTGGAGTTTAAGAGGTTAGATAGTGTGACAAGAGGATGAAAAGAGTGAAAAGTCTTAAGAAAAGGAGGGAAGAGGACATCACATGCAGAGTGAAGACACCCATGCAATGAAAGAAGATGTCATGCAATGTCCCGGCATGCAAAGCAGAAGGCGCACAGTGGTGTCAGAGGTGAGAATGGCAAAGTGACTGCAGATGTATGGTGGTAAAAGTTCGGGCCTGGTAACATGCTCATACCAGACAACACAACCAGAACCTCACAGAAACCCCATTCGGACTCCCTAGTCCATGCACGGCGTACCTGAGAGGAGATCCGATGAGGGAGGTGGGGGGCGTGGGGTTACTCCCCGCGTTGTGCCGCCGCCTCACCGCCTGCCGACGAAACGTGCTACGCTCGCGCCGAAAAATGACAGTCTCCTCGCTCCCTGGGGCTGTCATGGCGAGAGACACGATTGGCCAGTCAGCATGGCTGCCTGACGCTTCTTTGATGGATATGCTGTATTTCTTTAACTGATATATTGTATTTCCAAACCCACACACACATTTCTATTTGTTATTTGTTGTATCTGTCATGTATGTGAATTGCTGCTGCAACTGCTGCATTTCCCTTCTGGGATAAATAAAGTTGTCTAACTATCTGTCTATCTATCTATGAACTCTTGGCAGCTGATAGGAAACATGAGTGACTTGAGGAATGGCACATTTATCAACGTTATCAGACTCCAACAAATTCCCCAATGTCAGCTACTATGACAGCAAGCTTAAATGCCACTGAATGCACCCATATGGAATTGACTGTGCGACCCAGCTGGCTTGTAGCCAGGTTAATACAACTCAAGACAGTGGGGGTCAAATGAGGAACTTGGCTACTTTCCTCCTACAGCTAACCAAGAATCAAGCACTCATCAAATCTGAATCTGTAAATCTGAATGTTATGCTGCCAGCACTGGAAGGCAAGTCCAGGCACAACATGCCTCTAATACACCTCGTGAGCTGTAGACTCTATGGAGCCAAGAAACAATCAACACCAACACCCCGGACAAAAAACGTCCACAATACATAGAAGCCAAAGACAGCAACCCACTGAAAATACAAGATATTAGCCTGCGAGGAACATGGGGGGGAAAGGAATGTCTATTAGACTCAGTAGCTGATGACACTAATGAGAGAGCTGCTGTTTGTCTAACCTCAGCACAAAGCGTACACTGTCCCATCATGCTAATAGTCATCTACACAGGGAACACTGTGCTTGAGTAAGGATTGTCACTCCATGGAAACTCACCATGGTTACACTGAATGAGCAAGGCAGACAACATCTCTTATGCAGGCACACGCAAAAGGGCAACAATGGAGCGATCTAAGCTACAACCAAACCAGTCTCAAATCTGTGTCATTATGCCCCTGCTAATATGACAGAACACAGCCACCCAGTGAAGCAGACATGACGCATGGGCTTCCAATTAAAGTATGCCATCTATGTTGTGGCAGGAAGTAAATGAACTTCCACTCTGAAATCACATGTACTGTACACTACCTAGGCCAAACTCTGTTATCACTAAACAATGCTCGCCGGCAAAGACAGCAAAAAAATAAACAAATAAATAAAAAAGACATAATTCTATAATAATAGCATGATTCTTTTGCCTGTACCGTATTTGGAACCACATCAGTACAGCAATCAGTTTTGCCAACAATCCACAAAATATAGTATAATAATAAACATCAAATCCAGTGAAGTAATCAGTTATGTACCATTATAAACTGGAAGGAAGTTAGCCACAATGTTAAACATCTTTTTTTCTCCTCATGCATTTTAAAGTCCCTGCGCCGGCAAGATAAAGTGTAGACTTGCCTTGTCATCAAACTATGCTAGTAAACCAGACAGTGTGTTTATGTTGGAGCCTTGTGTGTGGTACATACCCCGCAGGGAGCCAGCAGTGGCATCCTGAGGCTCAGTGAAGGCTGCCTGGTTGGGCAGACTGTTTCTGGAGCGGGTCACCGACTCCAGCTGGGAGGCCCGGCCCAACAGAGACGCTGCGTCCAGAACTTCCCCCTCTTTGGCTTCCAGGTCCGACTTGGAGGTGGTGAGGGGCCGAGGCCCAGCTGGGGCTCCGAGGCGGTTGGGGTCATTAAGGCAGGCAGCCGTACCACTGTCCAAACTCAATACTCTGGCGTGTGTTTTGGCACTGCCTGTGCTGGGAGTACGGCGGGAGGTGCGGCGCTTCCCTCCAGCCCGGCCCCCTCCCTCAGATCCCACTGCACCTTTCACTGTGGAGGAGGAGGAGGCAGCATTAGCTGCAGTGTGCTTGGCTTTCAGGGCCCGGTAGCGGCCCTCAGGTGAGTGGCAGGAGTGGGAAGTGGTGCTGGAGGAGCTGTCTGTACTGAGGTGGTGGGTGGAGTGGAGACTGGAGGCACAACTGAGTTCACTCTGGTCACTCGAGTCCTCCTCTCCACCCCCGGCAAACACGGCGCTGCGAGGCTTGGCCATACCACGCAACGATACATAGTCCCGGTGACGGCTTGCATCAAAGCTGCTCGCCCGTTTCTTGCCATTCCGCCGGCGTCCGCTGCGCCCCGCTGACGAGGAAGAAGTCCTCTGGACAAGGATGGCTGACTTTGGTCGAACGTCATCTTTCTCCTGCTCCTGCTCCATAGAAGCTATGCCAGTTGAACCATCAGCACTTGTCCTGGTGCTGGGCTCATCCTGGCAGCTGCAGGGCTCTGCCAGCTCTTGGGCTGCAGAAGATGGTGTGTCTGCAGGCTGTTTGGCAGTCAGCTCGTTGGCATGAGGATTCTTATTAGCCTCCCTTGAAGGCAGATTGCTGAGACCTCGAGAGCCAACGCTGCCGAGGCTAGAAGTCCTGCCGTCCACAGGCACAGAAGCAGCATCTGACCTCTCCCGTGCACGCTCATCCCCTGAAAGGGAGAGCAGGCTTTCCACGTGCGTCGAGCTAGTCTGCTCGCTGTGGAAGCTGCTGACAGTGCTGTTGGTGTCTCTGTCTGTGCCACTGCAGTAGCTCTCAGTGGAGCCGCTACTGCGGGTGCTCAGGCTCCTCAGGCTGTCAGCACTGCGCTCCCCTCCCTGGGACTTCCCTCTTCCACCAGACCCTTTCCCTCCACCACCTCCCTCCACCTGGTACAGACCTGAACTACCTTCCCCCGCCTCCCGCGAGGCTGAGCGGGCTATTCTACGAGGCTCCTGGTGCCTGCAGCACTCTACTCCAGAGGTCGAGGCCACAGCCTGGTCCTGTTGGTACAGCCGCTCAGCTCCCTCTCTGTCACAAAGCCCCGCCCCGTGGGGCCTGGCAGTCTCCAGCTCACACACAGGATCAAGGCCACCTCTCCTGGGAGGAGGGTACAGACCAAAGTCTGGCAGAGACGGATCAGGGAAAGCGGAACCTGCTGAGCTGGAGGTGCGAGGCAGGCCCCGAGAACGGAGCTCCTTCCTAAAGGTCTGAGATTGCATGGATGCATGAGTGGTCACCTCGGTGTCACAGGAGGAGTGTGACTGGCTGAAGTGATGAGCAGCAGAGCTACAGAGGTCGGCAGGCTCCCGGGTCAGCTCTGATGGACCCAGGGAAGTGGAGGGCTGCATGGAGGCGAAGGAGTCATTGGAAACAAGGCAGTACATCTTTGGGTCTGATAACAAGTCTAAATGGACAGAGAGAAAAAAATCAAAGAGAGTGGTGAGAACAGTTTTCAATAGCAGTTTATAACATGTTGAAGTAACAAGTTTTTTTTTTTGTTGGCAAGTGTAAACACCATGCGTTTTTACCATGATCATGGCTGCAGCTCTCCACCAGAGTCAAACTGATGTCATCTGAGGTCTTTCCCACATCTCCTGCATAGACAAGAACAGAGCACTGAAGAGTTGACAAGTTTTATCACTTATTAATACATTCATGCCCCCTCCCACACACACACACACATCAGACATCTACACATAAATGGTTTCCACAAAATAAATGACATCCTTGTCCTCTTCTCAGCACCACATCCGACAGATGGTGTGAGCTACATACATGGCATAAACTGATACAGTACATTAGGCTGACGAGCCATCCTGAATGGACCGCTGGGATATCCTAATGGTTGTTCAAGCTAACATTTGAACAAAGTTGGAACTGTTTAGGATTGCGTTCTCTGCAATGAATGAATCTCAAATAATGCAAAGGCCTTTTTCAAAGCGGTCGAAACTTCCTGGGAATTTTGCGGCGGACAGTCTGAGTGGATGGAAACCCTCACTGGGAGGAGCTTAAAAAGCCGAATCCCAGCAGAGCCCTTGTCCCACTTCAGACCACTTCCCGTCATCAGAAACTACTAGCTAATTAGAATGGCGTCGGGCGGGCTCGCTGAATTATTCAGACAATGCAGCCGCCTCACTCTAACACTCAGCACAATGGACCCATAGTGAAACTGCGAGTTCATTTATGGTCTTCTCCTCAGTCTTTCCAATAAAGAGCTCCTGGAGAATGGCTCCCATGCTGGGGCTAACAGCGGATTGCTTTTTTTTTTTTTTTTCAAACTTAGACGTGCTGGACTATTTCTAAAGCTGCTTCATCTTGGTGTGACTGGGGAGGTCACAGTAACGCTGAGTCAGACCACATCTCCTGGGCTGCCGGGGCGACCACGGTCAGGGATGCGTTGATCCCGCAAAATGAAAGCGCCACGGAGTTGCAGAGACGCTTGCGATGGAGGAATAGTAAAATAAAAACTGAAATGCAATGCACTGCCAATTCTTTTCACTTTTAAACTGATGCAGCTGCACGGACTGAACAATGACTCAACAAAGGATCCAGGTATACGAGGCAGTAGGTGGTCACAGTTACCTTTGGCAGTTGTTGCTCCTCCATGGGTTGATGCAACCTACAAATCACAAGGGAAAGATAAGTCAGGGCATATATCCTTTGAAAATTTTACATCTTTGTGCAATTGCTCAACAGGTGTTCGGGTTCTCAAAGGCAGTTTCCAGCCGCAAAATCTTCAAAAGGATTAACTGACGCAGCGTGTGATCATTATGGGAGACAACGTCCAGAGAAGAAAGTACTTGTGTATTACAAACAGCCGTCGCCTCTTCACTGTCATCACACAGATAAGTTTTGGCTTCTCTTCCAAGTGGGTACACAGCAGCTGGGCAGAACATGCTGGCTGATTAGCGACTCAAGGACACACAGTACAAAGACGCAGAACACTGCACCCAGGGGGATTCAGAGGTTAAATATATCTCACAGGATAAAACAGCTAAATAACGTTGAATATTAAAGGAGATATCTGCTGACAGCCAGCTATGGGAGTATCATGCCCAATGAAAAGACTCCCTACACACAAACACCACTAAACACACACACACGCCTCCTTCCTCTCCTCCAGCTTTAATAAAGGTGCAGACCATAAAACTTTAGACCTGGTGCATATGCAATACATTGTCATATTACATTCATGGTAACAAAAAAAAAGGTCCTAAAACATATTTTATGGTAGTGTATTAATCCCACAGTGCCAAATCCCTTTGCCACAGAAACACAAGCAGTCATATAATACACAATACAATTCCCTAGATAAATTGGTGACTTAAGAAGTCAGGTGTTTGCCAACAGGTTATAACAAATCTTCCTCAAAACAAAAAGAAAGATCAGCCTGCACAATAGCATGGAAATACTGAAAGAAAGGTTGGAGATTACATCACTAGTGTTGGACTTAATTAGAGGTTTCCATTGAAAAACAGACCCAGAAAAGAATGCATTGCCTCAGAATCAACTCACATTTTCCTCGCTTAATCGCCGCTGACATATTACAAGACAGTCACCCAAACAGACATAATCGGTGCAAGGTAAATCATCTCAAATTCAGTGCTGATGATGCACTGTGTGAAAGTGAACTATACATGGACTGTAAATATATAATGAGTGTCCGGTAGTGCTGCCCTCTGCTCACCTGGTGGTTAGACTCCATCCCAGTATACGAGTTCCTGGAACTGCAGTCCACTGGCGGAGTCTCTTCCCGGATGAAGTCTGCCATCTCAATACCCCCTCCAGGGTCCCTGTACACACACACACACACATACACACACTTGAATTACATGAACTGCCTTGAATGTGAATGGACAGCACAGAGAAAAATGGACCATTCACCACTGAGAACATTCGTACTGTCAGCGCTGTTATGTGTCATTCCTCTTTCCTTTCCTTCTTTGAAAACTACCAAGAGGTCAAAAACCAAAGAAAGCATCCATGTAGACTTTCACTGGAACTATATTTAGCCCGGACATGGTTGTTTAACCAGTTGGTATGTCGAAACAAACAACTTGCCAGGGATTGTCTATAAATCATTTCCATATGCCAAAAATGTTTCATAACGGGTCAAACCACAAAACAAACATCAGGAGCAATAAACTGCAACACACAGCACACATGAAGAGAGCCGGGGCAAAGGACAAGTGGAAAGAAAGTGGGTGGGCGGCGGTGCAAAAACACCTTCATCAATTTCAACTCCGCTTGTCTGCTTTACTGTAAACTTAAAACAACCTGGAATGTAACTCCAGATGTGTGGGCAAAGCTGCGACTGCGACTGCCCCTGCGGTCGAGAGCTCTCATTCTTCTTGTTGCTTTTCCCTTCTCTCAGCATCCTGCTAAGCGCTCTCTCTGGAATGTGAAAATGAGTCACTTCTTAAGAGGCACGGGCAGTAAAGTTGCTAGAAGCTCACTGGCCTTCGTTCTTTTTGAATGAAAACTAGACCTTCGCATAAACAAAAGACTGACAATGTGTGTCATGTTTGAACATATTTACCTTTCGGATAAACATTTAGTTTCTATCTTGTGCTGCTCTTGAGTTATTGTGTTCACAGCAACGTGTCCACACACAGATGCCACAATGATGAAGTAATGTCCTGCATACCATGTACCATGATGGCGGGACACAGAAAGCAGAAAAAGAGTGAAAAATTTCCCAGCATCTTGCACAAGCTTAATGATCTAATGCAGTTTTAAACAACACTCAGAACCACACTTGGCAGTTTGTAGCTGCTTTGTGTCTATTATATAAAAGGCAAATGCCAAAAAATGATTAAAAAAGGTGACTTTTTCCAATGCTGCTGGCATTGTACTGCATCTAGCCTTGACTGATTCATCTGGAAGCCTCTGAGAGAGAAATATTGATTCTCTCTGTAGCAGGCTCGTGTCTTTTCACACGTCACCACTGGAGGACAAACCTTTGACCTCAGTCCAGATAGAGAACTCCAGATTAGGTCACCTTCAAAATGACTTGACTCACCCCACAACCACAACCAGGCTCCATTTGGCACTTCACTCCTGCTAATTGGTAAGCATGAGATGCACAACACTCCTGCACAGCCTTTTACAGAAAACAATATCTGCCTCATCATCTAAGGAGCTTAGTCGCTCAAGGTTACATCACACTCCTGGGCTGTCTGTCTGATGTCTCCCACTCCAGATGTCAGACCAGCCAACAGGCCGTACACATGACCTTACCCTGGGCCGTTGCTGTCCTCCCGGCGTGTGACGCTGCCGTCGTTAGCCCCCTCTGTGCTGGCTCTGCTGCCCTCTGTCTCCTTGGCCCGGTGTTCAACCACCTCGCCCTCGTCCAGGGCATGGTGGAGGCGGTAGTTCACCGTCTTCAGCAGCAGAAACATGGCGGCGATCACACCACAGTAGATTCCCACAATCACCATGGTCGGCGGCAGGGCCTGATGTTAGACAAACACGCGGCGATGGATTTTAAAAACACTTTCTCATTGGACTTCAGGCTGAACTTTTAGACTGACAGTGAAACAGAAGGTAGGCGGTTCAGTGTCTGGCTGAAGGACACTCGGACAAGACAAGTGGCTGCTGAAACACTGAGCGTTGTGGAGATCAAACCTCTGAACTATCAATTATCAGAGAGTCTCTCTAACCCACAGGCCACCCCGCCACATGAATATTTAACCCAACAAGATTCTTGACAGAATGACCTTTTAGAGAATACAGGGGGTTTATCATAATTTTCCAAAACTGGCTGAGAAAGAAAGTCTAGGAACCAAGTATTTCAGTCACACTAAGTAAAATACACTGTGGCTGAAATACAGTTTATTACTGCACATACTTTTATGGCTTTATTATTTGCAGGAAACTGTATGCTTACAGCAGGGTGTTTGGGCTCCATTCTCAATGGGCCTGTTGTCCTTGAGATATCCACTGCATCTGTTAGCTGTTATTATGAACACCAGCACCACTCAAACCTGTGGCTCAGTATAAACCATAGAGCTAACCAATGTATTTATTTCCACTCCAGGAATAGAAAGGAAACCACAAACTGATATGGAGCATTAGCTTCTCAATATAGAAGTTAGTATATAGCTACTTCTTGACCCGAATACATTTATAGAGTTGAGAATTTCAAAAACAGTTCACGAAGCTATCACGCAGTCTGCAGCCCATCTCTGTCAGCTTTCCTGAAGTGACGGTTTGAAAATTTGATTTTGTTATTGAACACACAAAGAAACCATACATAGCAGGTATGAATGTGTTATAACAAGTCTGATGTGGCCAAAGTCCCTTTTAGACAAATTACAGGGCAAGTACACGCTATACAGTGTGGAAAGGTAAACACTGACAGTATCATGGCTTTGGAAAACAGGCCAAAATAGACCCCGTGATGAGAAATAAACTGAGCAAATGATAACAGCCAGTCTGTTTAGCCTCGTTCCTGGAAATGTAAACGGACAGACTACTGTGGCATCCTAGTCAGCTGTTACAGATGTTACAAAAAGACAGCAGTTACAGCTGATAGCTTCTGAAAACTGGTGATACTGCAAATCACTCCTGACAGGGGGAAAACAACTAGATAAGAAGGGGGGAGGGAAACTAAATCCACTGAATACAGTCTAGCGTTGTATAGTCGACTTCTGATATCCTTGCTGATCCTAAATGCATCACTATGAAAAACAGAATTTAAACAAAAGAGCCTTCTGGTCCAATCTAGTTGGTGGACAGAACACTTCAAGGGAGGAAATCACCGATTTTTTGTCCATTTCGCAATCGAAATAATATGTAACTGTTAATATTTCCAGCGGTTTGGTGGTTTTTCAGTGTAGCTGGGTATACTTAAGCATTTCATAACATTTTATTTGGGATACGAAACGTTACCATGTTTTCGTTCCAGATAATAGACTGAGACCGACCGTTGGTATTCTGTGGCAGCTAACGGACAAGGATTCGGTTGCCTTTAGTACCATTGTCAGCAGTCTAAACAAAACAAATAAATAATATTATCTACAGGGTTTTACAGAGACAACACTTACCATGTAAAGTGTGAAGGGGAAACACAGAAGGAACAGCCAGATGTAGAGATGTAAAGCGTTGACAAATGTATTTTGGTGGGGGTCGTAATACCATCCGCCTGTGACTGAAGCCCAGACCCCCTGCCTCAGGATCTGCAGAGTTTGCGACCCCATGTTTTATCCCCTTCGAGTCCGAACCGAACCGAACAAATAAACGGGGTGACACGGAGGCTAGTCGTCGTTCAGCATGACAAACTGTGCTCTGTTTTCAGACACTGGCCTGAAAATCCCCGCTGCAGCCATCTTCTCTGCAGCTAGCCAGCTGGGGCACTGTTTTCAGTCCTCCACTGAGGAGACTCCTATCCCACCACGCCCTGCGAGAAACTTCTTCTTCGTGGCATCTGGACGTAGATGCTGTTTATACCGTTATACATTCGCCCGTTCCTTTGTCCATTTTTTCTCCTGGGTTCAAATATGTGAGTTTGATGTGACGTTGACTAATTGTGGTAAACATGACTCATTGCGGTGTGACAGAGACAGCACAAATAGTCCAAAGCGATTCTGTGAAATTCATAACTAGGCGATTATAATATAAGACTGAGATGCAAATATAGCTAAATGGCGCCCTCTTCTGGTGACTAGAGTCTCCCGTTTGCCTGCTCCTTTCACCAACAGCACAAATCTAAGATCCATTAAGGAACAATGCCTATTTTGTAAGCTACATAAGCCATGGCTGCAGTCAAGACCACTGAGGTCGAGTCAAAGTCAAATATAAAACCAGATTCAGTAGAATCGGAGTCAAGATTAAGTCCAAAGAGGGTTAGGACCAAGCCTCCACAGCAAATAGAGCCCCATTCAAGGCCAGGGGCAAAATAAGGAATAAACCAGGGGCGAAAATTATGATAACAGAGTTTCATAAGGAAGACCTTTTCCTATTACATATAAGTTATGAGTTCTTGATTGTAGGTAATTTTCAAAATTTCACATACATTTCATATGGTATTTTATTCAGAACTTCTGAAATGCCGTGATCAAACAAGACTGGAAACAAATACATTTGTCATAAACAAAACACAGGATAATTCATATAACAAATCTGGAGTTTAATACAAAAGGTATTCCTTTCAAAAAACATTGAGAAGAGTATGTCTTGTTCAGGAACAACTGGCCACTCAACATTTATGTAAATACGCTGAAAAGTGCAGAACTGTATGACAAACCAGAAGATTACAGAGTGGTGAGGTGGTGGAGGTGGGGGTGGTGAAGAAGCTTTTGTTTTTCAGATTATATATTATGAGACATCTCTTCATGAAGCAGAATGGGGATGAGACAATCTTGTGAAGTCATTACAACACAAGCATACTGCTGATGTCAACAGTAAACCGATACTGATGCTGATGTCAGCTTATTGTCAAAAAAACCCGTTCCTTAGCACACACTGCATGACTCTGTACACTAAGACTTAAAATGTCCTCTGACATCAAGCACTTAACCCTTGTTCACAGTCCAGCCACTCGAAATGTCCATGTTGCCAAACTTATCGAGTGTACAAGACTAAGGTTACAGTGTAAAAGTAGTCCTGGCAGTGGAACAGGCGACTGACACTTTTTGTGCCAATTCATTTTCAGCATCTTGCAAACCAATCAAAAGACCAAAGTGGCAGACTATCTTGAGGGAACAGAGATACTCCCATTCTCAAACTGTCCATGCAGGTAGAGTTATGCAGCTTTTCTCTGCCTTTCTCTACCTTCCCAGAGTGTATGCAGAACGTCTGTCACTGTAGCCTTGCTCGTTTCTCAGGTGGCGGCTTGCTTGGAGGAGCTGGGGCTGAGGACTTGGCGGCTGGCTCCCTCTCCTCCTGTTTCACGGCTTCTGTGGGGGGTTCAGGCTCCTTCTTCACCTCAACTGAAACAGAACAGAATACTATCAGGGACAGAACTGATGGATTTTGGGCACTAGCCTGGCATCAGTATTTGACTTCCACACAATCTTCATTAAACCCCATTTAAATTATGAAACTAAGGGCAATCTCCTAATAGCATGGACAGGAAAAAAAAACAGCAACAGGCTAGAGAGTAAGCTTTCTATGAAGGCACCCAAAATAAAAATACAGCATAACAGGAAGGGATGCAAAACATGCCATCCATGCTGTTAATGATAGGCAAAGCAATGACGAGCAAAGATTTAAGCTGATGATAAACTAGCTGTTTATTATCTGAATTGAATGTTTAATAAACTATTTCAAGATCATACCTGGAATAGGCTTCTCCCCAGGCTTGGGCTGAAATTGCAGAAAGAAAAATATATATATCAATACATAAATAAATCCATTTACAATAATAATGACATATGTGATCTTATTTGTGGAAAATCAAACTGATAACATTGTATATGAATGTACCTGGTAAAAGGTTGGCGGAAATTTTGACCTGAGGTCCAACAGAAGTGTGTCCACACGTTGTCTCTGAAATAATGAACTAGGTTCTTCTTTCTTCTTCGACTTAGGCTTCGCTTTTTCTGCACAAAAGACATTCAATTCAGTACTTGCCAAAATCTACATACATACATTACTATTATGATCACTCTAGCATCACAAGAGTATTATCAGAGTGCCATGGCTCTGACTTTTGCACTCCTCAGTACTGGTTACTCGTAATGTTTATGATATAGTAGCTGAAACTTATTCTGCTATTGCATTTATTTTAAGTCGCTGTTGATGAGAGAATCAGCTAAGCATCTAAAATATAAAGTCAAATGCATTCTCAAAAACTAACCTCTCTCCTCCTGGTCTTTAAAGTGCCACCAGTAACCTTTGGATGGATGGTAGCGACAGTAGGATATGGCCTCATCAAAAGCAGACTGGATTCCATGGACAGCAGAAAGCTGAAGTAGATGGAAAGACTCGTGTCACTCACAGTGCAACCGCTCATCAACTCCAAACACCTGATCGAAAATCTCACTCCAACAGCCAACCACTTGTTTCTAAATTGTATTATAAAAAGAAGATATCATAAATTCTCACCACTCTGGAGCCAATAACTGTTCCCAGGTCTGGGGCCTGATATACCACGCCTGCTATGATGTAGTAGTCAGCCAAGGGAATCACTGAAGGAAGGGTACAAAGAAGTGGAAAATTAAAGCCTGGAATAGAGCTTTAATAACAAGATGGTGTGTGTCAACATTTGTTACTAGAGGAGTGTATAAGGATACAATCACACACCAAATTACTGTCTTTTCAAAGCTTAATTACAAAGTCCACACATAGCTGTTTAATTTGACCAGCTGTCCATCAGCACCACTCTTACTGTGACTGCCACCAACGACGCCACCAGCTAGCTGTGGTCAAACTTGATAAAAGAGATTAAATTAAGTAAACTAAATATAGCAGTTCTATTTTATGACCTTGTTTTATTACCAGTGACCACATGAGTACAACTAGCGTAAAGCTGGATAATTAAAAGGAGAACACCTGGGGGAGCTGTACTGTTGTAATACTGAATTTTTTAAGGCCATTTGGAAAGTATTTCTGCTTTATTAAATAGCACGCAGCAGACGGGAGAGGAGAGGAGTCAATTTGCAATTACCCCATGAGGACAAGCTGTGTGCTTTGGTCCGACCCACCAGTACTGTACATTTTAATTCTTCATTAACCAGTAAATGAGATACACGGCTGCTCACCTTGCGTAGCAGACTGTCTCTGTTGTTTCCGGATTATATAAAGAATTGGCTCCTGAGCATGAAGGAGGATGTATTCCACCCCAACCATCTGACTATAAAAAAAGAAAATGTGTGCTTAAGCATATGTCACTGAGCACTAATGTAACTTTGTAGCAAAATAGTGAAAAGACATTCATACTGATCTTTAATACAGTAACATTAGCGGTTGTATCTGTGCATTTTTGTGCAGGGTTCGAATGATAAATAACTAGTTTTTACAATGTCCGGTCTTCCTTTTGATTTGCTATTGCTCTTAGTGCAACACTTTACTGATACTTGTAGGGAAATTTTCTGCGTTCCTCCAGGAAAGTTAAAGTTCGTAATCCTGGTGCTGGAAGGGACACTTCAGCAGGGAAGAAGCCAACAGAAAGACTTAAAACAGAGCCTTCCACCCTACTGCCTATCTCATTTCATCTGCATTTTTAAGTATATGCAGTTAAGAGCAGAATAAATATAACTCTAAGTCACTCATATGTGAACTTACTTCAAGTGTTCCAGAGTAAGCCGCTGCATCTTCACTACCTCATTATTACAGGTTCGGTCGTAGAAGGGGTTGCTTCTCTCAGAAAAGTAGTCAAGTACATTTCCAGGGTTAAGAATGGGCACCCAGCCACTGTCTACCCAGGATATTCCAAGCAGGTTGTCTAGAAATGGAAAGAGCAGTCAAAAGATATGATTGGGTTAGGTAATATATTGGGTTACACTGTGGCAGTGTTTGGTTGAACAAAAGAAAAGATTAAGATCACACTGCCCCAATCTTAGCATGTTCATATTGGTTACCTGTGGTTTGAATTAATTTTCAGATATTACTGAAGGCATTTGAGGCATGTATGCGTTAGGCACCAAGCTACATTTAACACCTTTTACGGCCATAAGAGCCAAATCACAGACTGAGATTCACAGGTCACTTCTGGCTGTTCCAAAACACTAAAGGAAAAACTAGAGGTGATCTGTCTTTTGCTTTGAGGGTTCCTGGACTTTGCTTTTCAGTAATGACCTTTTCGTAGTGTAGCTCATGCCCCATTGGAGAGTCTGGATTTGGCTTTATTGCCTTTGCTGTTGACGTGTGTTTTTATTCTAGGTAAAAAGCTTTAAAACTGCATTTTGTTGTTTTTGACATGTCGCAGTATCCTGAGAGTGACAGTGCTGTCTCTAACCTGCATTGTGACTAACATTACCTGCAAGCTGTCAATGAGCAAGGCTATCGGTACAAACAGATGCTGTGTGTATACTGTGTAACTTTTCCTCTGCCAACAACTGATGGCCTTAGATGCTGCTGTAATTTGCAAACTGTAGCTTTAGGGTAGCTGGTTGACTGTGCAAGTACTGTACTGAATAAACAAGGATTAAAATGCGCTAACGTTAGCTAATTAGCTAGCTAACTAATTAGGTTTGGGTTCAGCGAAACAAGACGGAAAACTATTATCACGCTAACCAGAGGTGGAAGTCTTTGTTCAAACTGCTGGAGATTTATCAATATACAACACTCAGTTGATGGACTGAGTAAAAATCACAAAAGTAACGTTACCCAGTTTCTGCTAGCTAAATTAGCTACTACTGCTAACAAAGATATCAGATTGTTGCTACCAGAAAAACTACTCTGCTGTACTGTTTCTCAAGAGCTGATTTAAATTGACATTTGAAGAATTACTAAACGAGTCACTAAACATCAGCGGGTCAATAAAAGGCGCAGAAAATACTTGAGCGGTGAAAGATAAAACTGATTTTTTACTACCTCTTAAATCCGACGCCATGATGTAAACAATTTGTCACACAGAAATTGCGTAGTCATCGTGTCGCATTTTTGTGATGTGTCTTAATCAGTGAAAACAGAAAAGCCTTAAATGCGATAAAATAATATAATAAGGATAAATTACATATAGCTGACATAAGAGCATGCTTTCTGTGTCTAAGCCTCTTTTATTTATTTATGTATTTATTTATTTATTTGTTTGTTTGTTTGTTTGTTCCTAAAATAAAACAAAGAACGAGAAAGCTACCAAAACTACCCAAATAAATAAATAAAAATGAAGAAATGCATTTTGCAAAAATCGAAACTATAACTTGTGCTGCACACGAGTCATTACAGGGGAGAAAATGTGTGGTAAAAGAGCCTGACTGAATAAAATGGATATTCACATTTTAAAAGGAGTACAGGAAATACTGGATATTAGTAAATGACAGACTACTCAAAACGCGCGTGTGTTCATGTAGCCTGTAACAATTGAAGAGACAGATCCACTTAAAACTTTTAATTACTTGCAAATAAGCACCCATTTCCATTTAAAGGACCAAACATCTTTAATAGCTTTGACTGTCATTTTATATGCAGCTTCCAACGTGCTCTGTCCAGCAGCATTTGCTCCAGAGAGCTGAAATTCCAGAGACACACCCAAACAGCTGAGTTCATTTCCCTGTGAGTGTGACAAGACAGATGGACTTATGCATGGTGAATAAACAAACCGTGGTGTTTTCCACAAAATTGTCCCTTAAATGAGACACTCTTGTGTCAGAGGACGACCTTATTCATCAAGTCAACCCGTAATGGATGGGGTGCAGGTTTGGATAGACACCATTACCCTAGATAAACTCCTCTGTGAATGACATCATACCCTGTCATTGGGGACCGTACTCTGTTATTTAGTCAGTCCAAACTGCCTGCGCACAAAGCGAGCTGTGAAGGCAGACTGCTCGGACAAGAGACGACAGGCTGGATGATCTTTATCTGATGCATCTGACTGGAGATGACTGCATTCCTCCAGTTTGAGATAAGAGAAAGGGAGCACATGAGGGGATATTCAAAGGAAAGAGGAGTTAATATCCGAGGTTCTGTCGGTTCTATTATTTACGACAGTAATTTAAGGCAGCATATATATGGATATATCCGACCTTAGACGTAGCTATCCCACCTCTAATCTGTCAGCATATCCAATGCTGCCTTTGTATAACATTGGAAATATTGCGATTATGAGCTGATAAGAAGTGACCTGGAAAATGGGCATTTTGTTTCATGCGCAGCTAAGATGTGATGATGAAGCCACGTCAAGTGATGACTATCTTTTAGTTGTCTTGTAGGGTCTATACAACTACAAGTTTGGGTAATAGGCTGAATTGGGCCTAATTAAAACATCACTTACATGACTACTTATCCTCTCCTTTTCTTTATACTGCTGCAGCCATTTCTAAAACAAAACAGCGATAACAACAGTAAAACAACAGTAAGCACAGTGAAATCTTACCAGTGTGTTAGAATTTACTTATCTTCAAATTAATTATATATTTTTTGCAATTATAAACAACAAAAGACATACATGGAGATATTCACGATAATAAGCACGTAATTGCAGTATATACTACTTTTTTGTTATATATTTTAAACAAATTAAAATAGAGGCTTGGCTACTGTCCCATTTCCCATTTCATTTAATAAATAAAATTTCCTCCAAGTAAGTAAATTAACAGAGTAAGCATTATTTCCCGTGTTGACTGCTTTGTAATAAAATGTCCCGTTTGCATCCTCAAATAAAATTACAACGAAATTAAACTTGTCGTCATTTCGCTGGAGGTCCCCTGGGGCCACTGGGCTAGCATCAAGAACCAATAAGCTCGTCGGTCGGCGGAGAAAAAAAATAAAATAAATAGGAGGACGCAGGAGCGCGCATCGAGCAGGGCTGCGCGCAGAAGACGTAGCTGCGTGCGACACTGGCTAGGCGAGGACGCGAGTACGGCGAGAGGATGCAGTGAGACAGCCTGTACGTCTCCCAGCTAAATCAGAGTCCGGCGTTAGGGCAGCTATAATAACACAACGTCGAAAATGAGTGTGAGCCAGGCTGGGCAGGACGGCCCCCCCAGAGCGGAGGAGAGTGGCACAGGGAGCGTCACGGACAACGGCGGCGGCTCCCCGCGTCTCCAGCAGGGCGCTCATCCTCCCAGCAGCAGCCGGACCAGAGATGCCAGATACCAACAGCAGCAACAGCAGAGGCATCATGGTGGGTCGATGCTCAAACAGCCATCCCACTCCGAGCCAGCTGATGCCGTGAGACGGGCGCTCGACTTCAAGACCCAGGGCACCCAGTGCTACAAGGATAAGAAGTACCGGGAGGCGATTGGCAAGTATCACCGCGCTCTGCTGGAGATGAAGGGGCTGTGCAGGGTGCTGGGCGATCCAGACACCAGCTCCAAATCCCCCTCCTCTCTCCTGCCGACGATAAGCAAGTCCACATCGCTGACAGACGAGCAGAAAGGTGCTATGGAGAATGCAGAGCTGGAGTGCTACAACAGCCTGGCCGGTAAATAACGTCTCTCTCTCTCTCTCTCTCTCTCTCTAACACAAAGCACACATTTTTTTGTTCTGTTCCTTTTTTGCCAGAGAAATATTCAGGGAGTACTTCAGAGCTCATGAATGATTCATAAAGAGTATGAGTCATTCTCAGGCTTACCCCACCAACCGCCTCACTTTCTTTTTGATATTCACTTGATGTGGATGAGTTATTCACCTACCCCTGGGCAAGTTAAAGCGTTGCATTTATATTTGTTATTTATAAAAGGATCACATTGCGCTTTAGTGCCGCAGATACAAAATGATGAATGTACAAAATATTAGGCACAATTACTCCTGTCATGAAGTGCGCTGATGAGGTGAATCCAGGTAAAGGCCATTAACCCTTATTGATTTTTCTCACTAAATCTACCAATGACAAAGGAGGAGATGCGGGTAAAGAGATGCAGTTAGAAATGGAATAAGATTTGGATTGGGAAAAAGGTGCTGCAACTCAATATTAGGAAGATTTCCATTATTTTATACATTCAGTATAATGGAATTCAGACATCTTAGTGATGTCAGCCTTTCTTCTCTCTATTTTCCCTTCAAGCCTGCCTGCTGCAGATGGAGCTGGTGAACTACGAGCGGGTGAAGGAATATTGTCTGAAAGTCCTGCGTAAGGAAGGAGCGAACTTCAAAGCCCTGTACCGCTCCGGTGTGGCTTACTACCACCTAGGCGACTTCCAGAAGGCCCTGTACTACCTCAAGGAGTCACACAAACAGGAGCCTTCAGGTTAGGATCATGGCATTGTCCTTGGGAAAGTTTGGAAGCTGCCTCTCCTCACCCCAACGAGAGGTCGTTTCCAAACTCTTCCATGTCAGGAACCTTCAAATAGATCTGCGTTAGACCACAGGCGCCAGTTTCACAAGGTTGTGCGGAAGAGAACCACATTCGAGAAGAATTTTCGCTGTTGTTTTTGTTGTTACTTGTTGACTTGGTACAGAATCAAACACACCTACATAGAAGTAGGTGTGTTTGATACTGATAACCACAAAGGTGGGAGTGAAACCTCTGATCAAACAGTCATCTTTGGACATTCTCCCACTGTGCTGGCGTCTAGGGAATGAAAAAAAATGGTGAAATATAAGTAGGGTTGAGAGATGTGGTTGAAATCAATATCATGGTATTTGTTAAGATTTTTTTTATATCAGCATATATTATAGGATGACTCATGAAGCCTATGCAAAATCCCACTTAACAACCAAAGTAATATTCATCCCATTGAACCAAATGGTAATGTTTGATGTGATGTCAAACAAAAATCTAAAATACTATTTCGTAAAATGTTTCATCCATAATTTCGTCATTTAAAAAAAAATCTGTATTATTTTAGAAACTATTCATTGTAGACAGCAGAACTGTATGTCATCATATTCCAAAAAACACTGTAACATCACAAGATGATTCTGCAGAGAGACTATAAATAATATTGATAATACTGAATTATTGGCCAGCCGTAAATGGAAATATTTCTCATTTTGCTGGCCACTCTCTAAGGGCCCCTGGTGGTTCCCAGATTCCACGTTCGGAACCACTGCTATAATAAGCACAGTGGAAATCAGCTTGTTACCTTCATTGTGTTACCCCTGATAGATTTTTTAAGAATAGTCGACTAATAGAGATGCATAGAGCTGCTCCATTCAAGTTCTGTGGCTACAACTAATGATTATTTTCATTGCTGATTAATCTTCTTTTTTTTAAGTTAATTAATCTTTTAGAGCCCAAAGTGATGTCTACAAATTGCTTCCTTAGTCTGACCAGCAAGTTCTAATTTTATAAATATATAAATGTCAGGGATCTTTGTGAAGCTGCAATCAGCAAATGTTTGGCATTTTTAATTGATAGATGACTAAAACAATCAAATATTGAAGTTGCACTTGATTAATTTTCTGTTGATCATCTAATATATTAATTGAATAATTGTTTCCACACTATTGATATGGTCTTTTTTATAGTGGTGTGGTGTATTTGTTTGTTTTTTGAATGATAACAGAAATTGAATGAGTCACTCCAGTAGATATCCACACAGATCCTAAAATGGCTCATCTGTTTTGTATTTATAGCATTTCTCTGTTGTGCGGAAATCTTGTAACGCCAGTTTTGATGATTTTGGTGTTTTAAATTCACTTCAAGGATTGCATAGTGATGATTTTCCAAAAAATGAAACCCTCAAACCCCCATTGGATAAACTCAAAAATACATGCTGGTCAGGTTGAAAACAAGGCAGTCTCAATTAATTTGTGAAAAGCTAATATTTTAGAGATATGCCAGCTTGAGATTTACGAGTTTCTAAAGAGATGAGTTCTTTATCAGTGGAGCATGTGTTTGTAAACTCTACCTTAGTTTTACATGATCAGTTTGAATCACACATTTCACATTTAATAGGGAGGTTTCCTCTCTGAACAGGAAATAACGCAGCCCTTTCCTGTCTTTGTTTTCCAGACACCAACGTTATCCGCTACATCCAGCTGACAGAGATGAAGATTCGCCGGAATGCCCAAAGGGAAAAGAAAGAGGCAACATAAACACTTGCTGTCCGATGACTTCTCACCCATCATAAATCCCTGCCCTGCCGTGTGCCACCCAGACCTCGCACACCGCGCCAGGGTCTCGCTGTGAAAAGATGTATGTTTGCTTTTGCCTTGCACAGCAACCTCTCGCCAGTTATGTGATTTAACTTCACCATTGCGCGCTTGAAGCATTTTTTTGGATCAGATACCGAATTTCCGTCGCCAAAGTGTCTAGTATGAGTACATCACAAGTATATTTTAACCGTTACAAACAAGTCTGATGCACTGCCAGTCAAAACATTGCACATACGGGCCAACACTTGTGATAGAGAGATGAGCAACAAAGTCCAGATAGTGAATCCAGCAGGTCTGTAGGCGAGCAGAACTGTAATTTAGCACCTACCCTCGCACAAGCTGTCTTTTAATGGCATGGAGTAAATGAGTAACAACCACCTATACTTCTACAATTATACTGTTATTTTTAAAGTATTGCAAAAGATGAAAATTTTTGAATACTCTTGATAATATCTGAATAAAAGGTGCTTTCAGAAAACAGGTTTTAACTCACAAAGTGTGGGCAGAACATCATGAGCACATGGTTGCCAATTGCAGTATGAATAAGAGACATATCACAAAATGTATATAGGCTAATTTATAGAAAATCAAAAAAAAATATTATGGAGATACAGGCTATTTGTCTTGTTTATAAATGCCAAACGAAGCACTTCATTCACAGCATATATAAAAATATGTGTGTAAAGTATATGTGTAATAAAGGTGTCTATTGATTGAAGTATATATTTTTGTGTTGGTTCAGCGTATTCCTCTTTCACTTCACTTCTCAGTGTTTTTCATAAGCTATAAATAGATCTTTTTTGATGTATCTGATGCCTTGCAGGTGAATTTATTCATCGTTCTATAGAAAAACGCTTAAATAAACAAGTGAACCAAAGCTGATTGAAATGATTTCATACCTTTCCCTCTTGGCAGTTGCCATAGTGAGACTGAATAAGCCGGGTCACCAAGTTGATCTCTCAGATGATGATCAAGGCATGCTATAATGAGGCAGAAAAGCAGCTTGATTTAATCGTTTAATAGTGGAAGCACACCTTGAAAGTTATATGAGTATTTCCAATTTGCCTCACTCATACCTTCATTAATCCAACGAGGAAATGCACTCTTAAAAAAAAAGGAGAGGCGGTAGCACAGTTGAATCGTTTACTACGATTTTACTCAAATCAGTGTGTTCCAGTGCAAATACAAGTCTGTCAATAACAGTATTGTTTCCAACCTGAAATACTGTCCGTAAGCAACAGTAAGATCAGCTTATTCATGGTAACATTTCAAACAGATAATGACACCTTAGCTACACCTTGGAGGGAGTGCTTTGTTTCAGCTTGCACCCTTGGTTGAAATACCGTGTTGTACATCGAGGATTATCACATTCTCCCGACTCTTCAGAGAAAAAGCATTCACATTTACATATACATTGATTCACACTTACAATAAATTAACTCGAGAGATCAAATCTCAGTGGATACAATATTCTGGGCTGAGAGGTCACTTGAAAAATTGAAAATGAAATGAGAGGAACAAGCATTAACCACGTCTCCCTACGAGCCCAGGGTCAGATAGTATTTGCAAATAACTGTTAGCTTTTTTTTTTTTTCTCAACCTGCCAGGAATAATAGATTGGTGGGTTTACCTGCTAAGACAAACAGGAGTCCTAGACAATTGAGATAATCACAGAAAAGTATCCAAAAGTCAATTTTTTATGCTTTCTCATGATAGATAACGGATAATTTCCCCATTTGATACCCCAAATAGGTTAATACAAACACTAATAATTATTTGAAAATGGAATTTGACCCACATCTGGTCCATACCAACAAAAGCAAAAACAAATTTGAGATGTCAGCAGTGTGCACAGCCCAGTTCGCATGCCTCCGGTTCAGTCCAACAACTTCTTTCAGTCAACTCACGAATTGAATGGGAGCATGAAACTCAGAATAAGGGGTGTGAGATGCAGAAGCAGCAGGAAGTGTTACATGTAAGGCCGATATCCAATAATACTGAATATTGTGATATTTGTGGCCATATACAGTATTGTCAACAATATAATACTGAATAGCATGATACTTTGATGGGACAGTATTGCAATATAAAATTCTGGATAATGCCCAGGCCAGGTGGCAGCAGGGCAAACAGCAGCAGAGAATGAGCAGGTAAATTAAATAGAAATTAAAATGAACTTAAATACTTAAATGCTACTTCAGCTAACATAGCTGATGCAGAGAACAATGCCCTTCCAGTTGTCCTCACTTCATTTTTTTTTGACGTCAAACTGTGCCAAACTGTTTCACCCTTATTGAAGAAACAGAAAACAAAATAAAAAGCGAAGATAATTCAAAGTGTGGTGAGGAAGAGAGTAATAACTCAATATGCTGCATTGAACTACAAGTTAAATATGGAAACTCTCCGCTGTCAGGAAATCTAATAAGTCCTGCAGCTTCAGAAGCAGCAGGTTCTGTGTGTTTTGTGCACACCACTGCAGTGATCGGTTATAAAGCATCTTACACCTGAAAAAAAAAAAAGAAAAAAAATTAATAAATGCATTTTCTGGCAAGCGGGATCACACTCTCAAAACATTCATGAACAGCAGTAAGGAGTGTTCAAAAAGCAAGGCAAATACAACAAATTAAAAAAATAAACCATCAAATAAATTAATGAATCAAAAATTAAATACAATAAATCAATATAAACATAAATAATCAGGAACCAACTTTCACACGCCACCGGGGCCTGTTTCCACTGCGTGCCATTCATGCAGTTTGTCCCTCACATAATGTAAACATGACTCCATGTTCCACTCATACGATCTGCAGCAACAGTTCATGAGGCAGACAATTTACATTGTTACAGATACAAATGTTCCCTTTTTAGTCTGGAGAAGAGTTTCTCAACTGGTGGCTTGAGACCCACAGGAGGGTCGCAAGCTGCTGACAGTGTCGGGTCGCAGACAAAGAATACATTACACAGGGAATTAACGAGCTACTTGATATATTGGTAATGATTTCATGATACGAATGCAAAACCAGTTGAGAACCAGCAGTTCAGCAGGCAATCAGCCAAACTTAAATAGTCACATTCTTATTTATAGTACAGATTACCATACAGGGCTGGAGACAACATTATAGTATTAACAATGTTTGAAGACTGTGGGCTGCTAATGCAAAGAAGTGCTCGTATTATACAACAGAATCCCTTTAATTGGGATATTTTTAGAAGTGATTGGTGAGGACAGGTGCTCGGTATAAAACAGGGATCTACGAGACAAAACAGCGGCTGCAAAACCGTCAGCTGCCGGCCCAAGAGTGTGAGATATACAAATGAATTCAAGTAACACAAAGAAGGTTTTTTGCAGAGGAATTGCAAACAACCTGGTGTAAATCATTTTGAACTACAATGGAAAATCGGAAGCTTTACATTCATGATGCTTTCCAAAAGTGCACTTCATAAAATGCACGATCTCGAGCTTGTCACTTGAGCTTGAAAGGAAGAGGAGGAATTCGTAAAGCTTTGTGTCGTTTTCGGTGCCCGTAAAGCAAACCGGTACATCTGAGGCAGAAACCTTTGCAGCTTCACCAAATGAAAAATGGCATGGCATCAGTGAGTGAGAGGAACCAAACAAGAGGATCATCCTGTCCTTCTAATGCATTAACAACCAGACCTGGGTCAAATAATATTTTCAAATACTTTCCATGGTTTGTTTTAGGTGCCAGACGGGAGGATTTTGCCACATCAGACAATACAATAATTGTCAGAGAGGTTAAATAATCACAGTAAGAGTCTGAAAGCCAATTTTGCATGTTTTCCTGTGATTTGCAACGCTCTGAATGGCACACTAGGTGTTAATGCACCCACCAGATACTCATTAAAAGGTAAAAACAAATGCTAAAAATGATCTGCAAGTACTAATTGACCCAGATCTTTAAACAATCCAAAGCCTAATAGCAGGGAAAGTCCCCTCCTGGTGTTGCACCACTGAAAACTGGTAGGAGGGCTGGAGCTGTACACACGGGGAAACCAGTTAGGACCAGAATCCAGGCCTGTAGCGGTAAGGTGAGTCTTTGGGAAAGCTGAGCTCCGGTCTGCAGAGCGGGACCGTCCCGTCCCGGCACTGCCCCTCGTCCCGCAGATCCAGCAGGTTGTTGCTCCTGCGCGGGGAGTAGGGTGTCGGAGCCTCCATGGGGGTAGGCGGCACTGCCACGTCTCTCCCAAACTCCACAGTGGGCGGGGTCTCTGTGCTGGAGGTGTGGGCAGGGGAGTCGCCGTTACCCAGGCTCCCTCTGGACCTCGTTTCAGCCCAGAACATGTCACAGCGCGCCCGCGGGGAAGGCCGCGGCC
>OMLF01021879.1:0-13515 GCA_900302615.1 Holocentrus rufus | reverse complement strand
TGGCAGTAAGATGGTTAGATGAAGATTTGATGGGTATGCATTCGTCAACTTACTCATAAATACTGTACAATGTGCAGATTTAACGACTACAGAGCACAACTCCTCACAATCAAACCTGATCTTTTAGGGGTAGGTAGCCTACCTTGTCCTTTGGCCTTGCCAGGCCTCACTGCAAGACAGCAGTATCAGAACCATTGATGGGAAAGCTTATAGTCGTTTATATCAATGATCAGAACCTTGATGGAAAGCTAAAAAAAAGTGATCAAGGCTAACATTTCCACATTCATGAGTAATTGATTGCTCCTATGGGTATGGAATAGTACTTATGAATGGTGTTTTAAGTGTTCCACGAGATCACAATATTTTGATGAAAAACTTTGTGAAAGTCTGATCAGTGTGTTTGATTTGACATAAAAAATATTCTAAAATACATTTTGCAGAAAAAAAAACGATTTTTGAAATAGGCAAATTTGGGCATGTTCAATTCGTGCAATTAGAGCTAATTTGCATATTCAAATTAATTTTCAGGCAAACTTGTAATACAAAAAATGTTACTTTTTATGTATACATTCATCATATAAAGTTTCATTGTGACACGACTAGGGGAAAAAAATAACCCCATTGGGGTGTATAGTTGTCTGTTGATGAGAATAAAACATATTTCCGCAATTAGGATTTCTTAGGACTTTTAGTATGTCATTCAGGACACATCATGGAACTGATGCATGGTGAAAAAAATTCTCTTACATTTAGTTCCATGGAAAAAGCTATTTCCACGGAAAAAGCTGTTTTAGAATGCAATGTTTTGAAACTAGATCAAAAGCCATATTGAAATTTCTATTTTCATTTTTCATTTGAAAGCTTGTAACAACTCTGATATCCAGCCCATTCAAAACATAAGAAGGAATTTTGAGAGACTTGAGAATTCTGCAAACCTCAAACTTGATGGAGCCGCTGTGTGCTGTGTCAAACGCGTTGAACAGATAGTGTGCATATGTGCTGGCATCTGCAAGGGGGAGCAAACTCTGATCAACACTCATACTGGAATTAAAGGCAAGACACACAAAGGTGCAGGCATGCTTACACAATATACAGGAAGGCACACAGTCACAGACATACTCTACCTCCATGTGGGAAGAATTGTGAGTATATTTGTTTGAAAGTTTCCTCATTTACAACCCCACTTGGACACTCCTGGAGACAGAGAAAGACAGAGAGTGTCAGAGGATGCTATGAATTAGACAGACCAGTCCTAATAAGAGGTGAACCATGAGTGATTGGCAGCATAATGGAGGGCAGGAGAGAGAATTTATAGGAATACACTTTTCATAGACTGGCCTGTAGGTCAACTTGTCCATTAAGTGGTGCATGTATACATACATACATACATACATACATACATACATATAATAATCATGGTGTGGTAATGAGCAGATAATGAGAAAAATTATTATTTTCGGGCTGTGCATATGCGTTGCCATGGTAACAATCTTGGCAAGGGCTTCAGTGTGAGTCATCATTTGCTAATTGACTAGCTAATGCTAAATTCTAATAATTTTAACCATTTACATGGTACTGCTAGCTTGCAAATAGCAAAAGAACCTTTGAGGGCGAGGCTGTCCACTGCAGCAAATGGGTCAGGTAGTGATGTGAGGTACGATGTTGCCCCTAGCATTATCTCAACAGAAAAATACAACCTTGTACCAGAATTAAAGCTAAATGATGAGAAATCTTTAATTATTTAAGGCCAGGTCTGTCAATTTTGCATGAGAAATTGGAACTATTTTCTCTGTTTCCCTTAGGGCAGTCACATTAGCACTCAAGCCAGACGGAAATTTGTTGCATTTCCCATATGCATCAATTAAACTCCCATGTGAACGCTGCAAAAAAATTAGTCGCATCCATGGGGTTAATATCACACTGTATGTGAAAGACAAAGTTCACATTTGTTGAACTTTGACCTGCAAATTTGACCTGAACAAAATCCTACGTAGTGGATGAATATATGGTGGCTCACCTGAAAATTTCAGAAGTAAACCTGGCTACATCTGCAAAATTGAGTTCATATTATTTCATTTTTAGAAAGTATGAAACCACAGGCCATATAATAAAGACCAAGGGACACAAGGATAATTTGGGTGTTGATGTTTTTAGCACCTAACAGGTTAGTGATGGTTAGCTTAAGAACACGGTGTTTTTCTTTAATGGCCCTATAAAGTGCAGCGATGCAGTCACTTACATTCTTGAAGCCCCGGTAGAGCACTTGGAGCTCCCTCTTGCTGAAATTGGTTTGAGCTTCTAGCTGGTCGAGGCCCTCTGGCCGATGGCACACCATGGTCATCTCCAAGTCATCATCAATCTTGTCTGTGGACACACACACAAACACAAAGACATAAAAACATACACACACAGAGAAAGAAATGAGCATTTGTATGAACTCATAAAACAAGAGAAAGCAAAAGAATGGGAGGTGATATAAGTGATGTAAAATAGGAGAAGGTGGACATACAGGACGGGGGGCAGCCACTGGCTTAGGGAACTAAAGCATAGGATACCTGAATCTCACAATGTCGTGCGATCTGTCAAAAAGGCAGAAATTACAAAAAAATCTCTACAAAAAGAGAGGGAGGACAGATGTATGGATGAAAGATGGAGGTGCAGAGAGGTAGAGGTCAGTCTGATCACTCCACGTTCCTCCCCCTTACACGCCCTATCATTAATAACTCATTACTCGCTAGAGGGGAGGGGAGAGAGGACACACACACACACATACACACATTGCCTATAGGTACAACAGACAGTCTCTCTCTCTCCCCCACCCTCTCTCTGTAACACACACACACACACACACACACACACACACACACACACACACACATTTGCTGGAGCATGCTTGCTCCCTGTAGAAACTGATGATGTAATGAGTGTGCATAATGTAATAAAAAAGTAATAAAAATTCAACATGTGATTAAGTGGCCATAATGTACCGTAGTAAAATACTGGACACATGATGTAATAATCTATTGGTGGATAAAGTAATATGTTATCATGTTTTATCATGGCTATTACATTATGAAATGAGTTGATTTTTTTTTATATTTTAAAAAATGTAATAACTTCAATGTACAATGTAATGAGGTACCAAAATCATAATTTTAATGCGTCTCTGTTATGATTGAAAACCTTTGATCAACTTTTCAGATGATAAATGTAACACTGAAACTGACTCCTAAATAAAAACTGACTGCTGCCTCTTAAAATATTATGGTTGTATTTTATACACCCATTAAATCACCAAGCCTGATTTGTGATATCTTTCATGAATCTGTTTCCTCATATAGGCTTGTCAGCAAAAACAGAACAACAAACATACAATTGCAGACATGACAAGATGTTAATCAACTAATTCATTACATCATTTTGTGTTTATCAGAGAAGTTGCATTTTTTTTTTTGCTGAGAAAGCTATTAATTTGATACAGTTACATGAGTAAAATGTTTAGCCTCTCTTGTCTGCCATAGTATTTCCTGGGCCAAACATGTCAGTTAGCAAGATGATACTGCCAGCTAGCAAAAGGTATTCACACCTGCTACACTGTGCAGTTTTCTCTATCCTAAAATATCATGCTCAATAGGTTTTAGCCTATGTTGCTAAGAAACTGTTGTATTTTCAGTTTTCAACCAGAGACAATTTAATATATAGAGACAGTGCACTCTAGAAGTTTTGAATGGCAAAATTTGTAATGCTACAGATGGTGGCGCGATTAACATACAATGTGTCATCTGTGAGAATCCACCAATCAAACTTTGAGGTTTAGTGGAGGACGCATGTGCATAAGCATTGGAAAGTGGAAAATGGCATTTTCTGTGACAACCATCCTATTTGAGCAAAATCTTTATACTCCATGTTGCTAACAACCTTAAGTAACCTTTGTAAGCCAGCTGTTGACCCTGAAGTTGCTTCTTCACTGCAATTATTTTTCATTGCATTGGAAGAGTATTTCATTTGGAAAGTGTATACAATTTGAACTGCTAGCAGAAGTATTTATATGCAAGCAGAAAATTTAAGTTCCCAGGTTTCTTGATAAGTTAAGTCGTGTCGTTTTACAACATAAGATTGTTTGATTTAGACATGGCATATCATTTCTTGAACTTTTTTGTTCTACAGTAAGTGAGCACTATAGTTTTTCTGAGCATGTTTTACCATACTGCGCCATGCTAAATATATGTCAGCAGAAACATCACTTAGTGCGTCATTTTAGTTAGCCATTATTGCTGATTGCTCTCATCCTGCAACATTCATCGGTACAGTGAAGTCTTTCATACACTGACTGTCATTTTAATCCATGTGGCAAGACTGCTAGAGCTCACCCCATCTTTGAAAAGCTTAATCAGACTAATACAACAGCTCTGTTCCCTCACTAGCACCAGACGCTGACCCACTGTATCCTGGACTTAAGTGTGAAAGGTATTGGGTGGACAGTGTTATTTTCCACTGCTTTGGTAAGCTCACTTACTGATGAAAGCATTTTCAAGATAAGAATGATCCTTGCACATATTAGGGACATATTAGCTTATATTAGGGTTGGTACTGAAGCTTGTAGCAGAATTAGAGTTAGCATCCAGGTGTTAGTGAGAAGCCTGGTCCTCATGGGTCAGTGTTTGGGACAGTATTTGTCTATACTTGGAACTTATTAAAGTGTCTCACCTTCTCTGAGGGGTGTCTAACCTTATATCCCTCAACTGACCTGTGATTTATTGACTGAGACTCAGTAAGTGTGCAGCTGTCAAAGTACAAGAATGAAAGAAGTAAATTAAAGGTCCAGCAACACCACTCAAAAGCAAAAGTGGTCTTCAGTGTCCACTGTTCCCATCTAATGAATAATCAAATTGCTCATTTAAATGGATGTGTAGAGGTGTTACCATAATAGTTCATGAGGCAGATGTCAGTAAGAATTTAGAGGTTGAATTATGTTGTAACATCAGTAAATCATTTCAACAGCTGATTTGATGTAGCACTTAAACTAGAATGAACCGGTCCTCATTAAAGTTTTTAAATAAAAAACGATTTGGGCATCAAATTACATTATTCACACAAAAATGCAACTCAATAATAACATATTATATTATCCAACAAAATGTCATTTTGTGTCCAGCATTTTACCACTTTATGGGCACTTTATTACATTTTGATTTTTTTCTACTTTTTTATTACATTATGCAGTTATTACATTATGAGTTTCTTTGCACTCTGTCTTTATATATCTCTCGGCCCCCTCTGTCTCATTCTCACTCTGTTTCACACACACACACACACACAAGGCTCACATGCACATCACACATACACACACACACACACACACACACACACACACACACAGCCCCTGCAGGCCCTGTGTTTCATCAGCCCAGCAGTTCAGTCTTTGTCAGTGTCACATTAGCGGGAGGTGGAGGGGACTGACTTTTGCCCAAGGTGAGGTAATTCACGCACAACTCCCACTTGTCCTGTGTTATGTACTGTATATAACCACACACACACAAACACACACACACACACAAATTTGAATGTACATGCATGTCTTCCCATGTGTATATCCATATAAATGCAGATATCCACAGTCTTCCCTCAGATATGCTCATAATATATCAACCACGCACTAGCACTTTGAATTTTGGCGTTTTTGATTTTTATGCCCACACATTATCAGGGTTCTCTCACCTAAAGGTTCCGATGAATCCTGAAAGATTCTACTGTGAATTTATTGTCTGTATCATAACTCCGATTACACTGGCACAGTCACCTTCACTCACCATCATCACACTATAAACAACTGTAGCACAGAATGTCCCATTTCACAGTATAATGTACAGCAATGTCTCAGAAAGTCATACAAATCCATTGCATTTCTTTGGAAAGACTGATAGATGCATTGTTCTAAAAGCATCATAATCAGCTACATCATGCAGATTCTATGACATAATATGCAGTGAGACAGAGAAGGTGTGAATTCTGCAACTGTTAACTCCTATTATGCATTATTAAGTATTATGACACAAGCATGACATATGTAAGTTGTTGCAGTATGTGTAATAACAGATCAGTCATTTTCTGAAGTGGTAAAACTGGTGTATATATGATTATAGCACATTTAGGTCAAAACCGAGAGGCATTAAGGTGTGAAATTGTCTTCCACACTTTTGCTCAGTAAAATGTACTGAAAAGGGACAATCAGAGATCATGATTGGACACAAAAGGCGTAAATCTGGCTGTTATATGGAGTAGAAAGCCATTATATTCTCTGAAAAGTAGCCAATTTCTTTCCCCTGAACTAAAACTATTCTTGAATCCACAAGCAGGACGAGGGAACTGGTGAATATGCACAGAAAGTGCCTAATTTATTTTTTGATTGTTTTACTTTGTGCATTGTATTCATGTTAGTGTATATAAAAGGCCAATTATGTTCAGACTTGCACAGATGGATTGGGAAAAGACTCTCAGATATCACCATTTTTCAAATGGCAAGTGACAACAAATATTTTATCAATAGCACAGCAGTATTACCAGCAGTGCACCAACAAACGTTTGGAGCGTGGCGAGTGGATCTCAAGGCAACACTGCAACACAGACTTTAGATGGAAGTGATTTAACACATGCTGGTTACCTGGAAAAATGTAGTATTGACAGATTTACCAGCCACAGAAAGAAAAACATACCAACATGTGGCTGATGTCAAGTCAGGCCTATGTTATGAGTAGGACAATAGTGCATAATTTATAACTAGGAGGCATGCAATAGAGCACAAAATATCGACTGTCTTGCGGGTTGAGTTTTCCGAGAAAACAGCACAGAAATGTGATAGTGTTAAGCAGCCAACGTGAAAGTCCCAGATATCCAACACACCTGCCAGCACATGAACGCAGCATGAAAGTTAATGATAATTGTCTAATGGTGGAAATCCCACATCAAGATCATCAAACAAACCTAATCGACTGACTGGATTGACACTGGATTGCAGAGTAACTAGTGATAGCTGAAGCACTGACTCACCCTCCACAGTGATGACTCCCAGTAGGTGCAGCATTTTGACAGCCCCACAGCACAGCAGAATGATGGCTATGGTGTGCAAACTGTTCTCACCCTGCTCTTCCCTTTCCATGTTTATCAGGTCTCCTCTTCCTCTGGCCTTGTAGCTGTCCAGCTCAGCTTGTCTTATTGCTTTTGCAGGGTTTTGTTAACTTACAAAGACATTTAATTCGTAGAAAAATATACCAATCGATATATTTTGAACTCTTACCGGCTGTAGAAGTTCTACCCTGTCCAACTCGATGTTGCCTATGCTCCCTCAGCTGTACCCGACCATACTGCTTTTTCCCTATCCCATTGTTTTGTTAGTATACGTCTCTCTCATCCCCACCATGAACCCTCTGTCTCGCTTCCTTTCTCCTAGACCAGGCTCAATATCAATCTACCTGCCTCTCTCTATCTCTTTATCCCTCTCTCTCTCTCTTCCCTGGGGCTTCTCCCTCTGTCCCCTTGACCTTCCCTTCATCCCAGTGGCTCTACCTGCCTCCCTCTCTCTCTCTGTCTCTCTCCCTCTCTTCTCCCTCGTTCCCCCTCTCTGTTATAGTCATGGTGCCCTTCACTATTTTGGACGGGGACTTTTTTCTCGAGGGTCTGACCCGAGCACAATGTGGCAATGATGCACTCACCTTCCACTGTACGACCATTTCTGTGTTTGTTCTGACTGCGTGTGTGTGCGTGTGTATGAGTGCATGTGTGTGTGTGTCTGTGTGTGGGTGTGTGTTAGAGAGAGCACATCTGCATTTGATAAATTGGCCCCATTAGCACACACGTTTGCCTTGCAACAACACAGGGATTAATTTACCAGAAAGTGACTTTTCCAAAAATACATGCCGAGGTCTTTTCATTCAGCTTACTTCCTGGGAACAATTCAAGCACACTAGATCCATTAATGCAACCAGATCCACCCTTAACTCAGCTGTGAACTCCATGTTACAGTATATCTGACAGGGAAAGGGATGAGCCAACACCAAGTTGAACTTGCTGTAGCCTGTGTGAACCAGCAGAGAGCAGCAGACACCAACACATCGATCGAAGGTTTATTTAAACCTCGGAAACACATTGAGGAAGATGTTTATTTCTAATGGTGAGAGAAAGAACAGCAGCAGGAACAAAAGAAAACATGTTACTCATAAAGCTTTAGATTAAATTTGTTTTATATTTCATTAAATCATTTAACTGTCATTTCAAATTTCAATTGATATGTCCGACTATATAGAAGACCTCCATATGCTATTTAATATACAGCGTGTATGGTATGTTGATACACACAGGGATGGACTACATAGTATCTATCTAATGTGAGCAGTTAATAGGCTTTTGTAGCTTTAATGTGAGTGTAAAATCGAGCTGAGATTGCCCAATGATCTGAGGCGCAGTGGCGGACTTGCAGACTGCAGGGGGCTCAGTTGTATCAAGAGGTTTCCCGCAGAGTTGTGAATTGGAAGTTTGTTTTACTTACCGCTCTGGAATCAAATTAGCACCATCGGGCAAAAAGACACTACATCTGAATCCAGTGGCAGGAGGAGGATTTAACTGAATTGGCAAAGACACTTTAAAGAGGCTCAACTGAGGAAACATCACTTGATAAGATAAATGAAGCATGCCCTGTGTTTGTTTAAGAAATGGATGCAGTTTCTTGCATATTGTGCACGTTATCAGAACTGCTGCTCTGCTCATTCATCTCCCTCTCTCACTGTGACCAATCGGCAGCTTTAGAGCTGTGATATAACACATTCACAGTGACAAAAGGATACTGGGGAGAGGATGATGCTGAAGTAGCAGCTTCCCTGCCAGCTGTGCTTCAGAACGGGAAGTGTTCCTGATTTTGTTTACTCAAACCCATTGGAGGAAAAATGCACTGATTTCCTTTACATAAATGTAGCAGTACGATGGAAAAATAGTCTACTAAAAGCAAAAGTGCTGCATTCAGAACTCCACTCAAGGAGATGCAAAACTAAAATATGTAAATTTTCATTTAAATATTTGTATTGTCATCATTGGGTTTAGAAAACATAAAAATCTGAGGTCCCCCCTATGCAGATCAGCTGATTTCTCCTAAGTCCAACAATCAGTTTTGCTGGGGATTAAAAGTTACTTTCACATGTAAGAGTGAAGTGATCCAATCAGAACACACCTCAGTTTTTATTCCTCCCGCCCCCTCCTTGATTGACTCTTCAACTGCACCTGTTATCCTCCACCAGGCTCAACAAAGTAACGGTGTAACGGTGCTAACAGTAACCGTTAGCTTTTTAGTACAGCACGCCAATTTTTGGCTGTTCCAGATACAAATCCAACAGTTTACTGAGGACTATTTTACCTCTCTAACATTATATTAGAGATGAGGGCTAGCAAAGCACTTCTCAATCTAATCTGGAATTTTAGCTAGTGATGGCGTCAGGATGGATTTTCTCACATCGACTCTACTACTACAAGCCTCCAAAGTGTGGTTTTTATCAAGTGAGCTCGACAGCAATGTTAGCTAGGAAAACATTTGCTAACATATCGTTGCAGCGCTAGTAATTTTAGTTCTAACATGCAGCAGATATGTGAACAGGAGCGCAAAACAGGTGTTGCTAATGACCTTAATTAAGCATCCATTACATTGAGAGTCATGCTATTGCTCTTACTGGTCCACTGGAAAAACTCTGCTACACTTAAATGGAACAGGAACTTAATTAATATTGTTAGTAACACCTGTGTTTACCTGCAATTTCATGTCAAAATGGCTGCTGTGAAAAAAGTCAGTTGGTTTGTCTTAAGTCCAGACAATGTTGTTACCCTACAAGGAAATTAAAGCCCAACCAGCCCTGATGCAATGTGTTACTTTAGAAAATGAAGCCCCTAAAACTCCATTTTATTACAGTTATTGACGTAGGGACTCTCAGATCTTGGTGGATGATGAAGATAGTACTCAAAAATAACACTTGGTATGAAAATCCCTGTTTTTAACTGGGTATATCATTTCTGTAAGGAAACATATGCATGTAGTAGCAGTAAAATTTCCCTCAGTGTGAAAAGTAAACATTGAAAGTGAAGAACAGTTCTAGGGTGTTAAATTATTGATGCACTAACCTGTAAGAAGTACCTCTAGCTGCTCCATATTCTGCTAGTTTCAACTCTAACAATGCATATTTTGTGTTTTGCATGAAAATTTTCATTTTGCAAAATAACTAGATAAATGTATTGCAGTAAGAAGTACAGTATTTCCCTTTAGTGCAGTTAAAGTATAAAGCCTCACAAAATGGAAATACCCCGCTGAAGCACAGTGCTTGAGTAAATCAATTTTGTATGTTTTCCACCTCTTTTGGAAACAATTTGAATCTGACAACAATAGAATATTATCAGTTTTCAAAATAAATACTAGTCTTTGCTTATATAGGTGATGGAAATGCATCTGATAAATAATGTAGCTCATGCGCAATGGTCTAATGGTCAGATTGTTATTACATTGTTGTTGTTACATGTTAAGTTGTTACTGCTCATGAAAGTGGGTCTACAAACAGAGCAGGCCAGGTGCACTGTCCTGTACATCCCAAATATACTCTACCCTAGAAAGCCACTTTGAGAGCAGAACCTCCATCCATTGCTCAAGCTCTTATAAAGCAGGTGGTTTGACAGTGACCAAACGCCTGAACCCTTTCTTTCAGGACTCGGTGCTTAGTATTGAGAGGTGGCCCGGACTGTCAGTGGAGGTAGATTGCCTGCCACTCTCAGCAGCCGGCACCCTGTCACCAAAAAAACTCTTTGGATCAGCACAAACACACCCTTCCATCAGCCAATTCCTTTACATCGCCTCTGGTCTAACCACTACTGGCTCTGGAATTTAATGTTAGCCCCACTTTTCATCTGCTGCACCCACCCCCCTTCCATTTTCTTTCTTCTGTCGCCCACTGATTCCCCCTCGCTCCTCTCCCCCTTATCTCACTGGCTCTGCCAGACTCTCTTCTCACTCTCTCCTGCTTGATCTCTCTCCCCCCTCTCTCTCTATTCCCATAGCTCGCCTTCCCGTCTCTTCTCTTCACGTACTGTGGCCTGTAATCCTTACCAGTGGAGAGAGTGTGTCATTTGCATAATCTGAATTAGCTTAATCTGTCGTCCTGGCGGCAATGGAGAGGGCTCGCTCTCACTGGCCTCTTTACTGGCGGAGAGCGCTCTCCAAGAAAGTGGCGGCTCCGCTCGCCGCCTCTCCCAGTAGGTAGAGAGAAGACTCATAAAAATAGACTTGGGCCACAACAAAGTCCTATTTACACCATGAAAAAGCTGCCCGCATAATCGTGTTGCAATGGCATGAATTCAAACTCCGCTCAGTGTGAGTTGCATTGTTTCCTGCAGTCAAGATCCAAGCCAGGGGATGCACAGTGACTCCCCCGACTGGCCTTTGGGGCAGTTCACCGAAAGTCCAGACTTGCTTTAGTTAAAAATACACACACACACACATGCACAACCACATGCATTCAGGCACACACCCTCAAACTCAGACTACACACACAGACACACTATCTTAAGGGTACAAACTGTCATAAATACAAGTAATCTTGAGATGCACTTGTGCACAAAGCAATATGCACGCACACACACACACACACACACACACACACACGTGCACGTGCACACGTTTACACACTCACATGTTTGCTTACTAATCCTCAGGAACCAAAAGACTCGAGTGCTGGAGGGTATTTGCAGGGGTGTGTGAATGTGTGTGTAAAGGAGCCGACATTCTGCAACACACTCACACACACAAAATGCGGTGTCACGCAAATGCGCGTACCACCGTTAATTAATTTTGAGAGAGTGAGTCAAACAAAGCTCATTTACACACATATCAATCCGCCAATATTGACTTTTGAGTAAATACATGTCTAGACTCATATGATACACAAAGACACAAACACACACTCATGCATGCACACATACACTTATGCACACATGGATGCACACACACACACAAAAACATGCACCCACATTCATGCACAGGCACTGCTGAATGCCAAGAGAGGAGAATGACAAGATGACTTAATAACCACTCACACCAGTTAATGGGAGCGTGGGTGATGGAGAAAGGGAACAAATGAGAGAGAGAATGGAGACACAAAAGAAGGGAGAGGAGAGAGGTATACGAGACGAGGGCGCTAGGAGGAGATTGTGGTAGCGCGTCGAAGTGTGTGGGAGAAACGAGAACAAAAGTGAGATAAAGAGAAGAGAAACAAGCGTGGAGGAGAAGACGGAGAGAAAACAGAGAGGAATGGAGGGGAAAGTGGAGGAGAAAAAAAGGTGGAACGGCAAAAAAAAAAAAATAAAAGGAAAAAGGTAAAGGAGGCTGGTGGAATGTGAAGCAGAGAGCCAGGCAGCAAAAGGCGAAAAAGAAAGCGAGATAAGAGAAAAGAGCATAAAGAGTGACAGAGAGCGAGAAGAGAGAGGGAGAAGATAAAGACAACATTGCTGCAGGGGAAAGAGTGAAGGATGGAATGATGGGGGCGGAAAAGGGATGAAAAATTCACTAGAGAGAGAGAGAGAGAGAGAGAGAGAGAGAGAGAGAGAGAGAGGGAAAAAAATGGCATGTGGAAGACTTGGCAGGGAGACAGGCTGTCAGAGGCCACCAGCACAGACAGCCCAGCCAAGAGAAGAGCAGCGAGGGAAAACAGGCGGACAAGACCACCAGGTAGGAGAAAACAAGCAGACAAGACGGCCAGTCGGAGAGGAGACAGGAAAGCACACCTGACAGGGGGGAGAAATTGGGTCAAACTGCGTGGGAAAAAAAAAAACATGGAAAACATCAAGATAAGCCACAAACAGTCCGAACACGAGCTCCAAGTCGGCGCTTTTCTTCTCCTGAGCACCCCAACGAGCTCGTGCTCATGAGGATTTATCACACAGGGATCTAATCTCATATTATTGCAGCCATGCACTGTCTCTCTCTCTCTCTCGGTGCTGCAGTCGGTGTCGCACGTCCCAGATAACATGGTATCTGCAACAGCACAGAGAATACAAGCCCAACAACAAGACCCACAAAGCAGGCGACACAAGCCCCTGCGACTCTAATCCTGTACACGGTTAACACATCAGAGCAGGGGAAAGAGCGAGCAACACGGCGGCATTAGATTCACCGCACGTGCTGATCAAAGCCCCCGTCAAATCCTAGTCATATGTCAGATTTTTTTTTCCTCGTATTTGGAGGAAATATTTGGAGGGAGGAGGGCTTGTTTTCATATTGCAGGAAGAGCAAAACAGACGCCTCTCCGCAAACGCGTGTGGCATGTATAATCATTTCGCTCTTCATAATGGTGACAAATTAAAGCCCTTGCCTTCTCAGACACCCATGAGAAAAAGCAGTTGTTGGAACTAGTAGGGGGGGTGGAAGGAGGGGAAAAAAATAAGCTCATGCAGAAAATGAAACCTGCTATTCGTCTGGGGAAAAGTCCTGCGCGGTGT
>OMLF01021874.1:8456-20258 GCA_900302615.1 Holocentrus rufus | reverse complement strand
AGGCCCGAAAAAGCTATTGTTGGAATTTCTCAGGTCTCAGCAAAAATTAATTCCTTTTGCATTTTTATCTTCCAGTGGAATTGTTGTTGTCTCGGTATCTTGGATTTCATATTCAAATACTTTGTATATATGTCCCTTTATTAAAAAAAAAAAAAAAGAAAAAATCTGTTGGTGGGGAACGAACTAGGCCCGGCAGAGAGTCACAGACAGAGGAGAGCGAGAAAAATGGAGTCACAAATGAGGTCCAGGTGTGTGGGTAATCAATTTCATGCAGTTTGGTTTTGCAAGGCTGCATGCTGAAGGAGACTGTCATAATTGGGCCACCATTTCAGACAGGTAATGGGTTTACAGCGTTCATTCTTTTTAGGACACACACACACACACGCAGACACACACACGCACACACCAATACATTCCTGCACGTGTCTATAGAAATCACAAACCATTCAACACAATTGAGACAGATAGGTTTGTGACATTTCTTAGTAACCCCCTTTGCTTCAAGGACTCGCGCAACCTTGTCCATTCATCATTAGGGAAGGGCTGGTTGGAGGAGCTTCTCTCTGGCAGTGGTCAGATTTATCACAGAGAGGAGCTCCTGTGCAGCTTGTTAACATTATCTGGATGAGCTGTCCAGAGCTGCAGGTGCTGCAGAGTTAAAGGGCCTTTTATTAAGGCTAAACTGTAAAGGGATTCTCTTCACTGAGCTGGCATACACAGGTGGACTGACCGTGGATCATCTCAATCCCCAGCTCCTATTTCTCTGCTCTTTCTCGGCGAGCCACACTAACTGACAGCAGTGTTTTATCCTCTCGCTGTTGTGCAGTCACACATGTATGATTCTGTTCCACACGTAAAGCTCATTGAATATAAAGCAGCTGATCATGCAATGTAATAACATGTTTTATATGTAATGGGAAAAAACATCAGGAGGTTATCATCGCGATCACTGGTGGCTATATTTTACATTTCATATAATATAGAGTCTGGGTGAAAAAAATGTGGCTAGATAAAAATGCATTCTCTCTACAGTATTTTTTTCTAGAACCTTTGCATTCTCTCTTACAGTGATAGATTTTGAAACAGATCCAGTCTAGTATCACATCAGTAACATGTTTACATTTATTAGACGGATCTTGGCATTATCATATGAACTCACAGCAGCTTGTTACTGCTCATGGCGAAGGCATAGTTTCACTTAAATAAACAGCATAAAGCTTAACATACAACCACATGCTTATATCAATGTATTCTTATTTTATGCTATATGGCGAAGTCCCAGGACACATTGATGCTGGACCTAATGCAAATGAAAAAATAATTTATACATATTTTCAAAATCATACAACACCTCCATCAGGCAAGTGATACTGTTAGGAATCCTAGCTCGCCTGATGGAGCCACATTAAGAAGCCTGTTCAGCACCGCTCTTGTCAAGAATAATTGTCAATAAAACGACTTACCGCCTTTGCTATACAGAACATTCTAAATTAAATTATGAAACTTTATCTTAATTTGAACCAATTAACCATTGTTCTCCTCCTGCTGCACAAATAGCCAACAGTAACAGACAAGTACTGGCACTTATACAGATATGCACCGACACCCACACAAACACACACAACAGGCACGCCACATTCTCGTGCATTTTTCCCTGCCTTAATGGGATGGAGCCAATTACTCGCTCAAAGACTGGCAGTGCTGTACCTTATGGTGAGCCAATTGAGATGGTAATTCAGTTGTTTTTAATGGACACTCTCCCAATAATGAACCTGTGGAGGGAAAGATTTTCCAGACAAATTGCAGCTCATGTGGTAAACGTGGATTATGCTAATGTTAGGTGTAGAGAGGTTGTCGTGTCTCTTGAGGTGGGAGGGGGTGTCATATAGTCCCCTTTTATAATGGAGGAGCCCTTTCTATAATTGCCTCTAGTTTTGTACATTAATGGGAAGCGAGGGATTTGCACAGTAGTGCTTAAGCGTGTCAGTGTGTTAAAATAGCGCAGAAATGGCCACATTTCTGTGCCTATTTGCTACCGAGATATGGCATGTTTCACCAATGAGCATCAATTATTAGTCTTGGTCTGGATCCCAGATATACTTTACCGCCGGGTTTGAAGGTCTCAAACGACTACAGCAGAACAGATGGCTCTGAGCATTTGGTCCAGACCATTGAGGCGCATTCAACATAAACTTTCTGCAGAACATTCCTGCCGGCCCATTCACTGAGATCCAGTATCATGTCTCTGTGGTGCCTGACAGGCTCATGTTCTAGTCCTGTCTCCTGGCCAGCCACTGGCTTACCTCCCCCACCCCTCGCAGGTTTCTGCTCCCTGACACTCACCAGACAAGAGCCTGGGATTGGGACCGCTGGACACAGAGGAGGTCACTGTCTCCCATTTCACCAGAGAGGATGAATAGATCTGGGACAACCAAACACGCTCTGCCCCAGACTGCCTAGGGCACCACAGTCCGGAGAAAAGAGGGAAGGGGGAAGAGGAAAGAAAGAAGTGAAGTGCATTCCTGAGAGGAGGAGAGGTGGGATTGAATGACGAGGGAGGACGGGGGGCCGCTGGTGACACTGGCAGTCAGTAGGATCGGGTTCTCCCCCTCTGAAAAGCAGGCATGGACCAACAATGACTCTGGCATCTGTCTGGAAGGGCGAAGCAAAGACTGAGATCCTGTTCCCCGTACAGCGCCGTGGAGTGCTGAGGGTTCACGGGAATGCCTTTCGTGTAACCTTGCCCGCGCTCTCATCGGATACTTCGTGGATCCCCTTGGAGAATGTCACACAAAACAAACTCCAGCGCCGCGCCGATTAAAGTGGCACACTCGGCCGCTCTGAAGCGCCCCTCTTGAAGCCGTGAATGAGAAGATTAGAGCGAATAACAGAGGTTTGTGTGCCGCGATGACTCGTCTTGTCCCCGGGCCATATCCTACATTAGATAAGGATCAGCATTCCTCCACTCTACAGATGTAGGTCATGTAGCCACAGCGGTGCAAACAGCATTCGAGTCTTGCTTCATTTGGTTTATTACCGTCACTGTGTACTGTGAATTTTCTGCCTTTGCTCCCCATAGATCAGATCGAGGAGCTCGCCCCACGTTGTCTCTTCTGTTTCAGTGCACCCGCGAAGCTTCGATAAAATCAAATCACTCACCCCACAGGCATTGTACACTCAAAACACACACACATACACTCATGCACATGCACCGAGGAAATGTTACAACATCGCGCCGGAAAGGAAAATGAGGAATGATCTATTGGAGGGGGGGAGGAGGGGGCAGGCCTTAGGGCAGCTCCTCCGATGAAGTATGGCGGTCTGAGCGAGTCTTTATGGTGGGAACTTCCAGGGACAGAGATGCATATCAGCCAAGCAAACACAGGTCAGGCCCTCTGTAGTCGGTAGCCCAGCCGGGGGCCCACCGCGCCCGGCAGATAGCGACGTCAGACATACACATGCAGAGAGGGATCGAGCCCAATGTCACACTTCCCACCGCTGATTACCGCTGTTTGTTGGTGGCTCCCTGTGAAGTGGGCCAGAGAATATTCCCCCAGTGTCCCTACTGCTGCAGGACAGGAAGAGGCTAAATAGAAGCCAATTAGCTTTGATTTCAGGTCAATTACTTGCTTTCTTCTTCCACATTAGTGTGGATATTATCTTTGGGGGGAAAGGAAATCATGAGAGGGCGGTGGAGGGGGGGGATCCGTGGAAAACGGTTGTGCAAGACTGTTGTCTATCCAAAACAAGTGCTCAAACACAAACACACTCAAAAGAGTAAACAAACAGATTGAGATGTACACCCAAAGGCTTTTTTTTTTTTTTAAGAAACTAAATCATTGCCGTACTGTCTTCTGTTCTGAAACTGAATGACTGATTTAAGAACATAAGGGATGTTTGTTGTTACTGGGCATTGGGATATTTTTTGGCGTGTTTTGCAGTGCACTGAGAGGTGGTTGACATTGGAGGAGGGAAAGCTCGGGCTCTGCCGAAGAGGAAATTGAAAAGAAGCAGAACGTTTGGAGTCAAATTTCATGAAATAATAGCTGTGACAAAAATGGGGAAAGGCAAAAGCGGCGCGGAAACCAGAATCATTTTCTTCTTGGACTGCAGAAAAGAGAGACAGAGGGAGACAAATATATCAGGGCTATAACAAACGTGCCTTTGTGTAGACAACTGAACTCACACACAGCGTAGTTACATGCAAATATTGCTTCTGTGAAACCATTATTGTGACTTAAGGTTGGCCCAACAGAGAGGGTATTTGACTTGGATTTCTCTCACTACAGTGCTACAAACTGCCAGGCTCTAGTTTTTCTTCCATGAATTTCTTGGGGGTATGCTTTAGTATTTTTCTTTTTTTTTTCCACTTTATCAAGAAAGAGTTCAAACCAAGCGTGGCATCCTGGATCAGGTCCATGTGCCCGTGGCCTTTGTGTTTCATGGTGACCTGCCAAGGAGTCTGTGCCAGAGGGAGGAACTAACTACAGACCAGCGTTGCTGTCTTATGCTAGGCCTCGAGACCGCAGGTCAGAGGGCTACTGGCTGGAGCTGTCAACTATACTCCGCTTCTCAGAGCAAACACACACACACACAGACACACACATAGACACACACTCACTCACAAAATGAACACACAAGTGGTCAAGCAAATCAGAGAAGCTCACACATCAGAGGATATACAAACACATCAGTGCAGTGAGGGCTCTCTAGCATGCTCACATCTGGACTGGAGTGGAGAGTTGTCCATTTTGGCTTTGATTGTGTTGTTCTATGCATTAGCCCAGGGCTCGTTATGGGCTTATACGGGACGTGGGTGGGCAAGGATGGATGCATGAGGCAGTGACAGAGGGGGCTTTTAGTGGGCAGATGAGAAGGTGGAGGGCCTCTTCAGCCCGGGCATGGCTCTCCTATCTCTTGTGGAGTGGCCATAGATTGCTCTTATTACACCATCTTGTATGATCACTACCAGTCCTTACTTTGGCCACTACACAAACAGTCCTCATCGCCAGAGGTTGTGACTCCTCTGAAGCACATAATTTGAAGTACATTAGTGGTTGATGCTTCGGTGATGTTGTGGCAGTATATCCAAGGAGATTAGATTGGATTGGATGGTATGAAGAAAGAAAAAAAAAAGGCTAACCCCATGAGTGAGGCCAGAACAATAGACCGATTTAGAAAAATGCAATGTTCTACCAGCACCTGCACGGCATTCATACAGTACATACAAGTAATATGTTTATGGGTACATGTGTACGTGTTGGCCTATGTGTTTATGTATGTTATTGATTGAAACAGAGAAAATCAGAGCGTGATTCAGAGCACCCTAGTTGCTGAATGGATGTCATGCTCCATCTATTCCTAGAAGTTATTTCATTTTCTTTCTCATTACTGGAGCTATTACGGAAAAGAAGGAAAAAAAATGTGCTTTGGCTCAGGAAATTAACTTTTCATGCATTTCATCCTGCTGTTCTCCTCTGTGGCTGGCCCCGTGCCTGTGTGTGCTGGACTGGCACAACAGAGGCATGTGTAGGTGATTTAGTAGGAGGTGGAATAGAGGCACATTGGAGATAGAGGAGGGAGCAACTCAGGACAAATCACTCGGACAGAAGCATATTGTAGCTAGTCTCTATGGATGCTACATAACATACAGTGCTACTCGGCGACTGGCCCAGGGGTAACTTGCACCATGTGACAGACTACTAAGTGAAAACTTGGCAACATAAGCACATATAGAGCACATTTCCTTGGTGGCCTAAATCACGTCCACAGTATATTCAACACAATATGTGTAATTGAAAGGGGCCCAAAGTACATATTTATTCATCTTTGCCAAGGCCTCAAGTTGGTGCATAGGCTCTCTCAGAATGCATGCTGGCTTGAATAGAATCTGCTCTCTCTAAAGGTTCAAGAAAAAAAAAGTTTTAGTTTGTTTAGTTTCATTTATATGTAGTTTTAGCAACTTTGAAGCAAGGCATAATCCTATTAAAATTACTTTAAGCAATTATCAGTGCAAGGACAATAGAGTACCTGCAGTGATTGTGCTAACTGCTAATGCTATTTGATGCATATTTAGGGTTTTAAAGCCTCTCTGCCTAGTTGTTTTGTGCCCAAGAATCTCAATTTAGCATCAATCTGCACGAGGTTGCACACTCTGATCGGTTGATCATGGGGGATATCTGTGTACTGGAATTCAACATGTACATAAATATCACAGCTTCAATGTAAGTAGTGTCTTATATTTTCACTTTACATTATTGCACGACTTTAAAATGTGTCTTACACTTATGCTTTTCATCCATTGTGGTAGCAAAGCAAAGGGACTCTGCTCTGACAGCCAACAACATCTACTGAGAACAGACAGCTACATCAGCTTAACTCCTGGCCCGCTGTCAGCATGCCAAAGTGACCCCTATAAGAGTAAACACTGCTGTAAAGCTTTGGGAATTGAAACATTCGCAATTAACTCACTGTAAACCATTCTATGGCTTTCATCACTGGCATCAGCAGTGCACTACGTCATGGAATAACACGTGACATCAGCGTAGGTGCCGTATTTGCGAACAACACGCTGCTTTTTCAGCCTTTGTGCAGACCCACACGGCCCGAAAGCAGGTCACGCAATAAAACCTACTGTATGTTGTGAGTAACAATGAGATGCTGAGAGTCAAAGAACCCCGGAGAGATCATTACTCATCACTGAGGGAAGACATATGGCCTTATCTGTCACCACTGAGGGAAGGTGCACCACTGTGACTGTCTTATTCCCCATTGGCTCCTATCACGCTTAGGCAAGCACAAGAAACCACTGTGATATACAATAAGAGACATATTATTCTAAGGCCGTGTGCAGATGGTGTGTAGTCGTGAGGCTGCGGTGGCTGAGGAGGGCTAGTAAAATAGCTGGTGACAGATAGAGGGTCAGACACAGGGATTGTAAGGACAACACTGGCAGGCTTTTTAGCCCCACGATGACAGAGTTGACACTGGAACAGTGTCTGGCGTGCTTGGGATGTCTCTGTTCGTTAGTCAAGGTTTCCACTCACTTGACTTTGTTGTTGCCCTGAGTGGTGGCCCTGTCAGGGGGTGAGGTGTCCACTTTACCACCAGTCAATCACTGTGTTACAGTCTCTTGTTTTCCAGACATGGATCTCTTTTTTCTTTTTCTTTTTTTTCTTTCTTTTTTTTTTCTTTCTTTCCTCCCTCCGCTCAGCCTCCTCTTCCCTCAGCGCCTCTGGAAATTTTAAGAACCAAAACCGCAACTTTATTTTAAGCGCATCTCGGGAAGCCGGTCGGTCGGTCGGAATGATCGTCCCACTCGTTCCACCAGATGAAGATGGTTGAGACGAAGTGAGGGAGAGGGAAAGAGATAGAGAAAAGGGAAGATCGTCGAGAGAAAGAGAGAGAGAGAGCGAGAGGAAAGACCAAAAAAGGGCAGGAGAGAAAAAGGCTTTGACATGTAACATTATATACTGCGGAGGGAACGCAAGACGAAGAGAAAAAGGGGAGACGGATGAGACGGGGAGAGAAACAGCTACAGGGAGAGGAAAAATATTGCCATCAGTGCTTTTTGAATAATTCATGGAATCTTCATAATCGAAAAACCCACTGCTTTTTATGATGTCATATTTCACAGCTAGTTGATGCTTTGGGAGGCCTGTTAGACAGCACACTAACATCATGGGCTGAAGTAAGAGAAATGACATGTGGCTGTGATATTCTGGCGTGGAATCTAAAGTTCTCTCTGTATGGTTCTTTCCCCAACCCAAACACAGATCTCAGATCATCTTCCACCCTCTCTTCCTCCACCCTTTTCAACCTCTATGTTTCCGCCGTCTCTGTTTTGACACCTGACCCCACGCCAATTAACTGTGTATCAGACCCTGCGGATCCAGACCATAGCGTGTATCCCTTTCAGAAACGGTATGATTTTCACTTTGTGCATGCCTCATCCGAACACCTTCTCTGATGTGGATTTGCTGGTCAACCAAACTCTTGAATGTCCTTAAAAGCGCTGGTGGACTCAAAGCCCTCTCTCATCACAAAGGCTGTGTGCTGAAACCGCCGAGTGATGTGCGCGATAAAAGAGGGCCTAAGGTATTGAGCTCACATCCATCGCCACTTCAAAGACCGGCAGCATCTATAGGAGCCGTTGCCATTGTCTGTTGTGCAGGTGTGCTGCCTACCACAGGCTCTTGAGGTCTCAGAAAGCCACAGAGCTCTGCAGAAAGGGCTTGCTCAGATGCTATCTGTCACAGATACAGACAACTTGGGAGGACTCAGACAATAAAAGGCATGTGCACTTTTACTGTAGGGGGTGGTGGGGCGGAATGTTCTCAATCAGCGCTGAAGTTTGTGCGGCGATCCAACTGGTTGCAGGGAAATTGAACGGTTTGTTTTTAGTGAGGCTAAAATATGTACAGTGTTTACCGGTGTTTTCCATCTGACATAATGCAAGCCGGGTGCTCCAGCTTCCTCCTGCATTCCAAAGACATGCAAGTCAGGTGGCGTGGAGACTCGAAAATGTCTGACTACCTTTGCTAGCTCTACAGCAGCCACGTTCCTGCTTCCTGCACAATGCATGCTGGGATAGTCTGGGGTTTGAGCATTTGTGTAGTATATTTTATCAGCACCTGTGCGGACTGTGCTCCCAGGCAGGTCTCACCCGCATGCCATGTCAACTGCTCTGTTTTATTTTCCTCTGCTCCACAACAAACTAAACACCCCCATCTACCCTGCTCCGGAGAGCCAACAAGCCCCATCACATCCTTGCCCTGATTTGTCCCCTTTTGTTGAGCACAATGTAGCTTTTTAGCTCCGCGCTCTCTTATCATGTCTTTGTTGTCATATTTGAGCCCGGCAGAAACTAAACACGGGTCTACGGGATGATTGGATGTGAGTCGAGGCCGTGGCAGCAAACTGTCTTCCCTTTGAGGAACGCTAGGCATGCCTTATCTCGGGAGGGCTGGGAAGCATAGAGGGAGGGTTTATCTGTTCACTGACCCCGTCGCTCTGCTGGGGATGTTCAGTTTGTTGAAGAGATACTGAGGGAGAGGACGGCGGTGATAGGGGCTACTTCCTCTGGTGGTTGATCTCATCCACTCTCTCTATCTCTCTCTCTCTCTCTCCGTCTCTCTCTCTCTGTCTCGAGGGACACTTTATTTGCTGGCAGAGAAGACTGTTTGGTGTTTGGTTTAGCACTTGCTTGTTTTACGCCTCAGCCCAGTGAGTGTGGTGAGCCCGTTAGGTCACCAGGTGCTAATGAGCTGTACCACTGACCACACAAGCCGGCAGCTCTTAACACACTGCTGTGTGTGTGTGTATATGTGTACACACGGCTACTGACCTCAAACACACACACACACTGCCTCAAACCTGTGTGTGGAACCTGGACAGCAACTCACACCGCTATCTCAGCCAAGCATCCAGCAGCCAAGTTCTTTACAGTATTATGTGTGTCATCATAGCGAAGCTTTCAATAGCTTACATTTCACTTCTAATTGAATGATGACAAGGGTTTTTTTTTTCTGTGAAGTACTTGAAACTGCCAAGATTTAAACTGTCCTTCAAATCATCATCCTATTTTACCCTGACTTGCCTCTTTCATGGCCTGATTAGTGCAGCACACCCAAATCGGCGCTCTACCAGTCCAGATCGCTCATGCATCCCTGCATCCCCTCTTGGCAGGAAGACTCCAACATCTGCCCCCACCTCAGCTCCTCTCTCTGCCCTGCTTTCCCTTACCCTTCAAATCATCCAGCCTGTTCTTTCTCCTCCATTTCTTAAATTCCCCCCCCCTCGCTCCTCGCCCCTCCACTGTTCCAGATGGGCTTCTCTTTTCCTTTCAGAGTAATCCTTCTATGATGCTCAGGGGCTTTGCGCTGACCACATGCCTTTGGATGTTGGGAACGGCATCCATGTTGAGTTTGATTCTTTATGAAGAGGTGATCCAGAGGTCCCTGCTTCCGGCGGTGGTCCCTGTGGACACCTGCTCAGCAAAACACAACAGAGAAGCTCTGAGGAAGAGATCAAGAGACGAGGCACAAGAATTAGGTTTTAAAGCCTGTCCATGGTAAAGCCTTGCATGATAATGTCAAGAAATACGACTTTGCACGACATGGCTTTTGGCTTCGCATAAGAAGACTCCCTTGGCATCAAATGTAGCATAGTATAATGGGCTATCTGATACATCTGTGTATTTAAAATCCATTTTTGTTCAAGAAAATCATTCATGCATGCAGACAATCCTGCAGAACATAGCAGACATCAGAGAAAGGAAACAGAAGAAAATAGAGTAGATGGATGAAATTTCCTTATTAAAAGAAAATCCCAACATGCCAAGAGTGGATCTCTGCTACGTTCTTAATATTTATAAATTGATTTTGTCCCGTCCAAGTCAGAGTTCTTTATTTTTTGAGACAATGCTCCTGCTAGAGGAAGCTTTTGTTAATTTTTGAGATGTAGATATTTTGGTTTGTGGAGAACCATCACATCACAGAGGAGATGTGAGACATGACAATGAGTAGCATCGCCGTCATCACCATTATTACTGTCAGTGCCACCTGCAAAATCATAACTACAGACCTGCACTGTGGACAATGTAGTGACGTAATAACACAGCAATACCAATGTAGTGGTGCGTCATTATAACAGACAACTATGGGGAAGTTGACTCTCATTAGACAAACATGTCTTGACTTGAGGACTGGACGAATAAACATTGTGGGGGAAGTTTCCTCCTGCGGTTTTTGAAAGATGAGCTCGGTGAATGAGTTGCCAACTCCACTGCAGGATAAAGAGACGGAGTAGACTGACTCTGAGTGAACAGACAGGGTAAACGCTGAAGCAGAGGCACATTAAAGAAACCAAAATCGCGGCTACAATGTATGTTTAGACAGAACGCACCCTGACACCCCTCTCTCTCCGTCAGGCCAATCCCCGAGCTGCCTCGCTTGCATTCATGGAGTCTGCCTCTTAGACACAGAGTGCCTCGGAGGAGGGACGAGAAGGAAAGATTTCTCTCCCGCTTCTATAAATCTCGTGGATATTTTGGAGTCCTCTGTGAGTATGTTGGTGTAGTAGCCTTAAATTTCCCCCGCTGTGGGGCTGGGCTTTGTGCCCTGGGGAGACAGACCATAAATCAGTTCGCCAGGATGTTTCAGCCATGTTAACAGTAGCAAAGAAGCCCATAAAACAAAGGAGAAAAACTATGGAGGCACTTTTCTCTATTTTCTTTTGTCTATGCCCTGTCTAATGAAAACATAAAGATGGAAAATCCTGCGCTTAACATAAGTCTAGAAACCCAACACAGTGTCAATTTCACAGGGATCAGGGTAATTTTTTGGCACACTTACAAAACTTTCTCCTTGGCATCAGCCGTGCTTGATATTGCGTGTTGGACAACTTGACAACTGTAGTGTAAATCTATAGCACCAAAGTGTTTGGCAGTAATAACGTCAAGGCGCATACTCGTGTGGTAGGCCAACGCTAAAGATGAAATTTCAAACTCTTTCTTTCTCTCTTTCTCTGTATCTCTGACAGCGTTCCCTCGCTCCGTTCCTCTCTGTATCTCTTCCCACTGTAACAGATCCCCTCTTAGATAGGGTTATGGACATCTTTTCATCTTCTCTGGGTCCATCTGGGAGAGTTTAGGGTCCATGTGGAAGCCATTCAGATGGGGACGCCAACTGATCAGAGAAAGATGTGCCCCTCTGGAGCTGCAGCACATGTTTGGATCCCAGGACCCTTATTTGCTTTGTCTCACCCTCTTTAACATTCCTGTGCCCTATATCTCTGGAAGAA